>JAJJMC010004456.1:0-20219 GCA_023531435.1 Papaver californicum | reverse complement strand
TCCTCCTACCTTTAATGAAATTTTGAATGTTTCCGATAGTTCGTTATATTCACTTCCACAACAAGCTTTAGCCCAACTTCAATATGGTAATGATTGTCTATTTAGCGGTTATAAATTTTATAAGGCTCGAGCTACCATAATGGGATTAATATTTAAGAAAGAATCAGTGGATATGAAGGAAAAGAATGCTTCCTTACAACAAGCGAATGATGAATTGCAACAGCAAAATAATTTTCTTCAACAACAACTTCAACAACTTCAACAACTTCATCATCAACATAATGATCAATATCAACAACAACAGGAACGTCTCCAAACTATTGAAGGTCATAATCAAAATCTTCAGAATCAAAATCAAGGTTTATTTTTCATTCCTTTTCAATTACTATTTTATTTACTTGATTTATATGAAACATTTAAATTTTATACTAGGTCTAGTGGAAAATATGGAGACATTATTTAGGTTCGAACGTAGAATGGTACAATTAAATAATCATGCAAGGGAAATCTTCAAAGAGATGAATGTGGTTAGAGATAAACTGACTCAATTGAACGATAGTTTTGATTTAGCCACTTGGAGGCGTAATAAAGCTGAATCAAAGTATCGAGAAGTTGTAAAATTGCTAACTCAAAAAGAAATAGAGTTTAAATCTGTTGTTAGAGGTACATTTTTGGTTTACCTGATTTTATAGTTTTTGATATCATAAAATCTGTTTAATTAATTTTTTTTTTTTTTTTTATTTTTTTTTTTGTATTTTCAGAACTAGATACAAAGTTAAATGAGGCTAAGGATCGAGCAACACAAGCAGAAACTGAGCTTAATACAGCGAAAGATTCAGTGAAAAACATTACTCAAGAGTTAAAGACTTCTGAATATAATGTGTCTCTTAGCGCCTCAAAAATTGAGAGTTTACATGCTCGACTATCTACTGAACTTTCCAAAATTACTGCTCGTGAACAAGAGATTGATTCATTAGCTGCACAATTAAGTGAAGAGAAAAATCAAAAATCACGTCTTAGTGCTCAAGTAGAAATAGATCAGCAAAAGATCGAAGAGCTTCACAAAGAAATCAACTTTGGGCGTGATTTTGTTCAATGGGTCAGGCAGGAGGCTAAAGCGAAAATTGCGATGTCCTTCAATACTGCTTTAGATCGTGCACAATCCGATCCTTCAGTACTTAGCAAGCGCGCTTCTGTGCCTGTAATTCCTCCTCCACCATCTCGATCCGGTCTTCCTGATATTTGATTATATTCTTTGTAATTTCATTTTCTGTTAACTCCTCCATCTTGTACTTTGTGTGTCTTTCAAGGATTTTCTTTTGTAACCTTTAGACTTGCCTTTAATGTTGTTCCCTGCACAAGAAAATTTGATTAAGTAATCTTTTTGGCTATCATATGATTTTCTAAGTACCATGAATTGAAGTACTTTTTACCTCAAATCATGTTGTTCGAGATCCCACACATACGAAACAAACCCGGGCCAGGGGTAAGATACAGGGTTGGTCCCGAACTGTACTCTGAAAATTGATAAACCAATAATTAGGAACCCCTTCTTGATAAGAATTTCATTGTTAATAAAATTCTCTAAGGATGATGTTCACCTTTTGTATATGATTATGTCGTCAATCGCAACGATATCCAGAATATGATGTTCCTGGAATAATTTTGAGCGCTCAAAGTATATGAAATTCCGGGATTAATGGAATTTTGATTATATTAATAATCATGACAATGTTCCTGGATTCAAAGTATATGACATTCCGGGATTAATGGAATTATAATATTCTCCATGGTACGATGTTCCTGGAGTGATTATAAAAGAAATTAATGAATTAATTGTCTATGTACCTGCTTTTTGTGGTAACATTGCATTGTTATTCACAGATAGTAAAGCTTTAAATATTGTGCATTCCACGGATGCTTTAAAATTTCTCCTTGCAAATTCTGAAGATAGTACGACCCTTGTCCTGCCGACGCTTGAATCACGTATGGTCCATCCCATGTTGGTGCGAATTTTCCTGCTCTTTTGTCCCTTTGGTGTTCTGTTATTTGTCGGAAGACATATTGACCTTGGACAAAATTTCGGGATTTTACACGCTTATGGTATTCTCGAGCTAATCCCCTTTGATAATTCTCCATCTTTTGGAGTGCCACTTCTCTTTTTTCTTCCAAGTCATCCAATTTTTGTAACATGAGATCTGAATTTAGGTTTTTCTCCCATGCTTCTGTTCTGGTCGTAGGCAAAATAACCTCTGTTGGTATTACTGCTTCTGTTCCATAAGTAAGAAGATATGGTGATTCTCCAGTTGAAGCTTTTCTCGTGGTTCTATATGCCCATAATGTATTATGTAATTGTTCGCACCACTTATTATAATATCCATCCAATGTTTTCTTCAGATTTGTTGCGATTGTTTTATTTGTGGATTCTGCTTGCCCATTACTTTGTGGGTAAAAAGGTGTAGACTTATGTTTTTGAATATTATATGTTTCAAATAACATATCGATATTCTTCCCCTGGAATTGTTTTCCATTATCAGAAACTATCGCTGCTGGAATCCCAAACCTACAAATGATATTCTCGAATAGAAATGTAAAAACATCAGTATCTCTGATTCGTGCTAGTGCTTTTGCTTCTACCCACTTGGTGAAATAATCAGTGGCCACAATTAAGTATTTTCTTTTCTTTGTGCCTTCAGCTAATGGTCCGACTATATCAACTCCCCATTTCGCAAATGGCCATGGACTAAGTATTGAACGCTAGCGAACGCAAATGGCCTTCAGCTGGTGCTTTGATTTTCTTACCGAATCGTTGACATTCTTCGCACCTTCGAACCATTTCTTCCGAATCTTTCAACATGGAAATCCAATAATAACCCTGCATTTTGGCTTTTAACGCTAGCGATCGTCTTCCACCATGGTTTCCTGCATCTCCATAATGTATTTCTTTGATAATTCATAATCCTTCTTTTCGTGATAAACATCGAAATAATGGTCCAAGAAAAGAATGTCGATAAAGAATTCCATCTCTAAGTTGGTAACTGTTTGACTTAAGTTGAATTTTCCTGGCTTCTTTAGAATATGTTGGTAACACTTTATTTTGTAAATATTGATGTATCGGGGCTCTCCAATATGGCTCACTTGGTTGATCATCTTCTTGTTGCGATGTAGATGTGGCACTTTGTATGGCTGAGTCATCGATACCATCTTCCTCTATGTTATTTAATACTTGTGCTCTTATGGATGGCTCGTATATTCTCCCAATTTTTAGTGCTTTAGTATTTGGGTCATTTATCATGGACGAGATATACGCCAGTGCATCTGCATGTCGATTCTTTTCACGAGACAAATGTCGAAAAATAATATTTGGAATACAAACTGTTAAACTTTGTACAAGATTTTTGTATCGTTCCAAGTCCTCATCGACCGTTTGATATTTTAACTCGATCTGTCTAATCACCAGCTGCGAGTCACTTGTGAGTCTTACATCACTTATTCCTAGTTCAATAATGAGTTTGAGAGCATGGACCACTGCTTCATATTCTACTATGTTATTCGTATGTTCTTCGAACTCAAGTCGAAATGAGTGTACCATACGTTCTCCCTTTGGTGCTGTAATCACGATACCTATTCCTGCTCCTTCTTTATTTCGCGACCCATCAACAAAAACCTCCCATCGTTGTGAACTATTTGAATCTAGGATATCTACTGGTTCTTCTTCTTCACACCCCGGAAGTCCTTGAATTTCATACTCTTCCTCGATTGGAAAATCTGCCAAAAAATCAGCTAGAACTTGGGATTTCTGCGCAGTTTGTATCTCATAAACAATGTTGTATTTTTCTAGATGAGCGTTCCATTTTGCTATTCTTCCTACCTTCCCTGTATTCTTTAAAACTGATTCCAATGGAGCTTTGGTTAATATACGAACATAATGAGTGAGAAAATAAGTGCGTAACTTCTGAGTAGCAAATACCACTGACAAAATTAATTGTTCAATCTTAGTATAATTTCTTTCTGCTGAATGTCTTGCTGATGTAGTATACAGGTTTCTCGATTTTCTCATTCGTTCGCACCATTACTCCACTGATTGCATTTTCTGTTGCTGCTATGTACAAAGTTAACATTTCTTCTGGTTCTGGTTTTTGTAATGCTGGCAACGTGGCAAGATGTAATTTTATACTTTGAAATGCTTGCTCACAACGATCGTTTCATTCAAACTTATTTTTCTTCTTAAGTACATCAAAAAAGGGTTTACATCGTTCTGATGATCTTGCAATAAATCTACTTAGTGCAGCCAAACACCCATTTAACTTCTGTAAACTCTTTATACTGTTTGGTGATGGCATATCCGTTATTGCTTGTATTTTTGCTGGATCAACTTGAATTCCATCTTTTTTAACCAGATATCCTAAAAATCGCCCTGATGTAACACCAAAAATACACTTTTCTGGATTTATTTTCATCTTATACTTTCGTAGTGCACCAAAAATTTCAGCCAGGTTCCGCAAATGATCACCAGATAACTTGCTTTTTACTAACATGTCATCCACATAAACTTCCAAAGTTTTTCCGATCCATGGTTTGAATATTGCATCCACTAGGCGTTGATATGTCGCTCCTGCATTCCGTAGTCCAAATGGCATTCTAGTGTAACAATACAATCCTCGCGGAGTAAAGAACGATGTGTGTTCCTGATCTGCTTTGCTAATGCTATCTGGTTGTACCCAGATTGTCCGTCCATAAATGATAACATCTCATGTCCCTCAACAGCATCTACTAACTGGTCAATGTTTGGGAGTGGATAACTATCTTTTGTACATGCCTTATTTAGATTGGTGAAATCTATATAAATTCTTACTCCACCGTTCTTCTTCGGGACAATTACCATATTAGAAATCCATGTAGGGTATCGTACCTCTCGAATGAACCCTGCATCTAAAAGTTTTGTTAATTCTTTTTCCACTGGTTCATGATATTCTGGTGCGACTTTTCGTATCCGTTGGCGAAAAGGAATTGCATCAGGATGTATTTTTAAATCATGCTGGACGATGCTGGGATCGATCCCCGGCATGTCTTCTATTCTCCAAGCGAACACATCTGTATATTCACAAAGCAATTTGACTATCTGTTGTTCCACATCTGATTTTATTAATGTCCCAATTCGCACTTGCTTGGGGCATTCTGCGGTGCCAATGTTTATGATTTTTGTTTGCTCTACTGGGGTGAAAACTGGTTTTGGAATCCCAATTGGAGTTGGGGTTCCCTTTAATTGCTACATCGCCCCTTTTTGCGGCTGGTTTTCCAAATTTTCTTGATTTTTGTTGTTCTCTCCTTTTTCACTTTCTATTTTATTTTTTGCATTTTTTTCTAGGTATTGGTTTATTTCTTCTTCCTTTGCTTTAATTCTTGACTCTTTTTTCTTTTTACATTGTAAATGCTCCCGTTCTTCATTTATTCTTGTCTCTGCCATTATACAAAGTTTAGCATCTTCTTGATCACCCTTTATCTCCATCTCTCCTCGTGGTGTTGGAAATCGTAGATACTGATGATAAGTTGATACTACACCCTTTAATTGATGAACCCATCGTCTTCTAATTATAGCATTGTACGGGGATGGTGCATCCACAACACTAAATCTTGTCAGAATGTTGATCGGTCCGGCTGAAACTTCAAGATCAATTTCTCCCTTTGGCTTGGACGATATTCCATTAAATCCATAAATGACAAATCGTGAAGTGATGAGTTGATCTTCTTTGAAACCCATTTTACAAAATGTATTGTAGAACATCACATTTAATGAACTGCCCCCATCCAAGAGTATTTTCTTGACATTCCAACCAGATATCAATAACGTCAACACAAGAGGGTCATTATGCATTTCAATTTCTTGATTTACTTCTTGTGCAGAAAATGTTAATGGATGTGCCATCCAATCCTCCCATAATTCTACTTGCCTTCCTTGAACTCTAAAGGCCTCGTGGTTCCGAATTCTCTTGCACAATTTCTTGTTGATTGCTACATTCAAATCTGTATCACACTTTTTCACACATGAAATCATATTAATTGTCTGTTTGTTATATGGAATATGTATTGCTTTGCCTTCATCATATTTCTTTGATGGTTCAATTTTTTGAACAAATTCCTTCAATTCTCCAGCATCGACCATTCTTTGTACCAATGCTATAAAATTTCTACAGTTGTTTGTTGTATGCCCTTTGTAGTTATGGTACTCACAATAGTCTTTGGAATGTTGTGTAAGTTCCGGTTGATTTCCCTTTGTTATTGGCCATTGAAAACCTGGTCGATTCTTCAAAATGTTGAATAACCTGAAATATGAAACATTAAGCTTGGTAAAAGTTCTTTCTCGAAATTGTTGAGCAAAATTTTTTCCATTCCCTTGTCGAGGATGTTTTAATTCTTTTGATTCAAATCTTGGAAGAAATTTTCTTTTCTGTTCTGGTGATTCTTCAATTGAATTTGTTCTTCTTGTATTTCCTTGACTTCTGGAATTAATTCTTGATCCTTGCTCCTGTATATCTTGGAGTCTTGCACATGTTTCTATTATTTCTCTCAGTTTGCCTTCAGTTTTTATTTCGGTGGATTTCAACAAAGAGCAGACTCTTCCGATCTACAATCCCCCATTTATAATGGTTTATAGCTGTCATTGGGTCTAATTCACCTATTGCTTGACATATTGAATGCCATCTAGCTGTATATGATCGGATCGATTCTTCTGGCCATGACGTTAAAGAATAAAGTCTGTCCTCCCCTGAATCAATTGGTCTGTTATACATGTAGGCTTCTAAAAATTTCCTGACCAATTGTGCATAATTATTGATAGAATTTTCCGGTAATCTGTCGTACCACAATAATGCTGTTTTTGTTAAACTTGACGGAAAACATCTGCACATGATCGCTTCATGATCGTCCCATCGTGACATCACTCGGTTATAATACTTTAAGTGCGATGTTGGATCCTTGGTACCATCATAACATTCGAACACTGGAATATTATATTCTCTTGGTAACGATACACACGTTAAGTGTTGCGCTAACGGTGTTCGCTTTGCTTCTTTCAATACCTCTTCTATCCTTCCCCCTTCTTTATTCTTTAATCCTTTAATCTCTTCCTTCATTTGTGCCATCGCTTCTAAACATGTTTCCCATTGGGTTCGTTGAATCTCATTTTCCTGTTGTCTTCTTACCCGAGATGTCGATCCTGCTAACACTATTCTTTGATCTGGATTCCGCTGTTCATTTCTTGATATTTGTCTACTCGACATTGGCTCCTGATTTCGTACTCTAGTCAC
This sequence comes from Papaver californicum, assembly GCA_023531435.1. Lineage (NCBI taxonomy): Eukaryota > Viridiplantae > Streptophyta > Magnoliopsida > Ranunculales > Papaveraceae > Papaver > Papaver californicum. The sequence goes on along the minus strand of JAJJMC010004456.1, from coordinate 12,912 downwards.
AGTTGGTCTTTGTTCTCGCTGAATTACATCTTTTAAAACTTGATTTTCGGTTGCTAGTAACTCAATTCGATGGTTGCTTGCTCTTTGTTCCTTTCTTATTTCCTTTATTTCTTCTAATAGGTCATGTATTTGTCGTGTCTTTCTTTGAGAACTCTCATGATCTGAAGAGAAATTCTGAACCACAGTATTTGACATTAATTCTTGACTTGGGGTATGATTTCCCTCAATACTTTGTTGTTGTCCTGAATCACTCCCTTCTTCTTGTCTATTTTCCAAGCCTTCATTACTATTTTGGTTCCCAGAATTCGCGTCTTGAGACATATTTTCTAGAATTTGCTGTTTCTTCACTATCTTTTGCCTTCTCGATCGTTTTCCTTCCTCGATATCTAAAAATATTTTCTTAGAAAATTAGTCAAATGAACTCTTATCTATTAAATCATAAGAGATTCTAATTATTATTTTAACTGTAAACTTTCCCTATCACAAGTCCAGCTTTTCCTTCTTCATAAAATTTTTGTTTCATATTTTTATCTATTTTATTCCTCACAAGGTATTTTTCATGTTAATAAAATATACTTATGTAAATAAGCTTTACCCTTACTTTTCTCATCTTGCAAAATTAAATTTTCCCATCTTTTCTTACCAAAAATTTTTCTTTCCTGGATGATTTAGTTTTTTCATTAAATCTCTTTTTCATTTATCAGGTAGGATAAGTCCTTTTTTCAAATCCCTGTTTCTAGCGCCAAATTGTTTAAGCCAAAAAATCTTTTCGACTAAACAACCAATCAAATTCTTGGATACAATTTACATAACTAAGATCGAGTAATAAAGAAAAATCCTTTTTATTCATTTCATGAAATCATTTATGAACAATACCATTCATCACCCAGGTTTTGCAATTTTTTGGGTTTATAATCCTTACACTTTTCAATTTAAATACAGAAATTCTTACATAATACTACTATATTCCATAGGTTCGTACCTAAAAATATTTTCTCCCTCTTTCTCTGATTCCCCTTCTCTTTTTTTTTTTTTCCAGTCCCCCTCTTTGTTGTTTGATTTCTTCTATTTATAGATCTATTTTTCTGGGTCGCTCTTTATGCAACGTGTCATTTTCTACTGCCTGGTCATCGTTCTGGATCAATTCTTCTTTGGGTCGATCCATCTTGTTTCGATGTATCTATCGTTCTTGTATTTTGTCTGTTACTTGGTGCGATCATATAGATGACAGATCACTCCTAATTACTTCTTGATTCGATGCTTTATATGTCCGACACGTTTTTCCTTATCTTCAAAGACTTCTGTGATTTCGATTATTAAAATAATAGAGTAATTATTACAATTCACTTTCTCGATTATTAAGATAATAGAGTAATTATTACAATTCACTTTCTCGATCATCAAAATACTAGAGTAATTATTACATTTTACTTTCTCGATCATCTATCATTTAATGCTATTTGTTTTATTCGATACTGTTCAGCTTTCTCGATCTTATGTGTCATTCATGTAGTTCATCGCTCAGATGTCAGGAAACGTCTCGTGTCTTTTCGAAATTTGATATCTTTAATAGTGATCATGTGTTTCTCACCTTTTTTAATCTGGTTGTTTCTTAACTTGATCTTCTTCCACGTGTCATGCTTCTTTAATTTACTAACAATTTGCCCCCTTCTTCTCTTTTTTACAAAATCATCCAACGGTCGATCCGAGATTTTGAAAAATAGAGAAGGACTTGTCGTTTTTAACTTTTCAGTTTCTTTTCTGCACGTTATCCGAGTTTTCCGCTGGCATTAACATGATTATGTCAGTTACACTTTTTCCAATGAAATCAAATCTTTTCCGATTATTTTGTTCTCCCATCTTGTGGCGGTTACTATTCTTCTTCTTTAAATATCCTGTAACTTTCTGCTGTCTCTTTTTTCTTTTTTAGTTATTGTACTTTGTCTTCCTTAAACTTTTCAAATCTTCCCACTACTCAGGAGCTCTGTTCTCGTTAATTGGTTTCTTCTCTACTTCAATTTGACCATTGTTAACTTCTTTTCTTCATGTAAGTAATTTTATTTTTCTTGATTCAAAATTTTCTTTTCATGGCTGAGGGTTTATCGGTGTAGTAAAAAGATTGTGATTCTCAGGTTATGTATGAATGAAAAGGCCCTTTTTTACACTGTAATTATTGCTAGGTAATTTCTTCATATATTAATTTTTTCTTTCTTTTGTTTCTTTTTGCTCAGATCTTCAATATGTCTCCAAGAAAATCTGATGCTGCCATCAATCAAGGTGAAAACAGGAGATCAAGTAGGTCTTCTTCATCTCGATATGCTGTTTCTCGTCGAGATTTATCTCTTGCTACTCCTTCTCCTGCTGTACCTCGTACCGTACGGGATTCTTCTCCCGATGTCCCTAATGTTGCCCCCAAGAGTAAGCGATCAATGTCATCTTATAGCTATCGATCTATGGATATTGAAGAATTTAAAAGAAGACATAATCTTCAAGGATTTAAGGTTTCTTTTGTTGATTGTGCTTCCGATATGATGACCTACGATTTGATGAGAAAATTTCAATATAGCCATCATAGATTATTAATTTCTGTTGGTGCCTTGGAAGCTGGTCTTCATCTCCCTCTGTATGAAAAGAACAACCCTTTCCAGTTCAGAGTTCTTGCTACTCGTAGCAGGGCTCCACATACTCAACTTCGATCTATCACACAGTATAATGGCAATTGGTGGCGAATTCTCGATGAATGCACCCTTCGCAGTGAGGGTCGTACCCGTCTTACCTGTTATGTTCCCGATCTTTCAGAACGTGTTCATTATACGCCTGAGAATTTCCAGAATACTTATGGTGATGGTATTACTGTTAAAAATTATGTTAAATGGAGTGTGAGTCCTGTTCGCAAATGCTCCCAAGGGTTTCCTCTACTTCGAGAAGTTGATGACCCCAGAATCAAGGTAGCTCCATATACCAATGCTGACTTTCCTTCGAACGAGAGAATTCGTCGAGAACATGATTATAAATGGTATCGCACCCCTATTCTGATTGAGGGACCTTGGGTATACGGTGACATTCCTACTAGTGAAATTCAGCATCTTCGCAATTGTTTCCCGAACTATTGCCCCTGGAAATTGAACTTTGATGATTATAAATTTGACTTCAAGGTTCGAAATTCTTAATTGATATCATTCTTTTTAGATATAGTGTATCGATCTTTAATGTCTTCTTTAAATGTTTTTACTTTTTTTTAATTCCAGGTCGATCCTTCTTTGGACATCGGAATCCCCCTTCCTCCACCTGATCGTGGTATTAAAATCGTCGAGAATAGACAGATCGTCGAGAATGAACAAACGATCGAACCCGCAGTTGAGGGTAAAGGAAAACGAAAATTAATTCTCACAGCAGAGAAGAAGCAGAAAAAGCCCAGAACTCTTGAACTCTCAACTGAGGTTGTAGGAGAGACGGCTTCAAGTTTGAATAAGGGAGAAGGAAGCTCGATTGTTGCTCTTCCATTGGATCAGACTGATCCTATCGATGTTATTCCAGTTTCCTCGATGCCAGCAGAAATTATGGTATCGGAACGATCCGATTCTACTGTTGCACCTCCTTCTGGTATTTCATCCAATTTTTATAACATCGTTTCTCCACTACCTTTTGATTTCGTGCTTGATTCCTCTGTACCTGATAATGGTGCATTGGAAACTTTTTCTGGTCTTCCTCAAGAAGGGGGAGATGATATTGTTATTGATGAAGATATTGTTGATGTAGTGAATGAAGTAACTCATGTTGAAAAAGAGATTTCGTCGGAAAAGGATAATGCTGAAATAAATCCTATTGATGACGTGGAGAATATGAATGTTGGAGCCAACACCCCTGTTGTTGAAGAAATGAATGTTATTGATCGTACTGAAAAAGAAACCTCTCCTCCTTCTAATATGATCGTTCCTGGTGTTCCGATCCCTTCTGAAGTCGAAGGGACTACTAGAGTAATTCTAGAATCGATCGCGCCTTCTGATGATTTGGTTCGATCTACTTCTGTTGCTATTGAGGTTGATACTTCAATTCCAAGTGTCGACCCTTCTACTCTGAAGTCTGTTTCCGATCAAATCTCCCGCGAAGGTTTTAATTTGGTTGGTGATGAAGAAGAAGCCTACAAATGGTTTCTTTCTCAGGGACTTTGGAATGTTTCAGCAGATCCTGAAAGTATCAAATCTGATTCTGGCTTCATGTCTCGATTCCGGAATTCACTTAGTGCGATCCCTTTGGATGAAACTCTGGATGCATGGTCTAAAAGTGATATTCTCGATCAGATATCTCCTGTGAAGCCTCCTCCTACCTTTAATGAAATTTTGAATGTTTCCGATAGTTCGTTATATTCACTTCCACAACAAGCTTTAGCCCAACTTCAATATGGTAATGATTGTCTATTTAGCGGTTATAAATTTTATAAGGCTCGAGCTACCATAATGGGATTAATATTTAAGAAAGAATCAGTGGATATGAAGGAAAAGAATGCTTCCTTACAACAAGCGAATGATGAATTGCAACAGCAAAATAATTTTCTTCAACAACAACTTCAACAACTTCAACAACTTCATCATCAACATAATGATCAATATCAACAACAACAGGAACGTCTCCAAACTATTGAAGGTCATAATCAAAATCTTCAGAATCAAAATCAAGGTTTATTTTTCATTCCTTTTCAATTACTATTTTATTTACTTGATTTATATGAAACATTTAAATTTTATACTAGGTCTAGTGGAAAATATGGAGACATTATTTAGGTTCGAACGTAGAATGGTACAATTAAATAATCATGCAAGGGAAATCTTCAAAGAGATGAATGTGGTTAGAGATAAACTGACTCAATTGAACGATAGTTTTGATTTAGCCACTTGGAGGCGTAATAAAGCTGAATCAAAGTATCGAGAAGTTGTAAAATTGCTAACTCAAAAAGAAATAGAGTTTAAATCTGTTGTTAGAGGTACATTTTTGGTTTACCTGATTTTATAGTTTTTGATATCATAAAATCTGTTTAATTAATTTTTTTTTTTTTTTTTATTTTTTTTTTTGTATTTTCAGAACTAGATACAAAGTTAAATGAGGCTAAGGATCGAGCAACACAAGCAGAAACTGAGCTTAATACAGCGAAAGATTCAGTGAAAAACATTACTCAAGAGTTAAAGACTTCTGAATATAATGTGTCTCTTAGCGCCTCAAAAATTGAGAGTTTACATGCTCGACTATCTACTGAACTTTCCAAAATTACTGCTCGTGAACAAGAGATTGATTCATTAGCTGCACAATTAAGTGAAGAGAAAAATCAAAAATCACGTCTTAGTGCTCAAGTAGAAATAGATCAGCAAAAGATCGAAGAGCTTCACAAAGAAATCAACTTTGGGCGTGATTTTGTTCAATGGGTCAGGCAGGAGGCTAAAGCGAAAATTGCGATGTCCTTCAATACTGCTTTAGATCGTGCACAATCCGATCCTTCAGTACTTAGCAAGCGCGCTTCTGTGCCTGTAATTCCTCCTCCACCATCTCGATCCGGTCTTCCTGATATTTGATTATATTCTTTGTAATTTCATTTTCTGTTAACTCCTCCATCTTGTACTTTGTGTGTCTTTCAAGGATTTTCTTTTGTAACCTTTAGACTTGCCTTTAATGTTGTTCCCTGCACAAGAAAATTTGATTAAGTAATCTTTTTGGCTATCATATGATTTTCTAAGTACCATGAATTGAAGTACTTTTTACCTCAAATCATGTTGTTCGAGATCCCACACATACGAAACAAACCCGGGCCAGGGGTAAGATACAGGGTTGGTCCCGAACTGTACTCTGAAAATTGATAAACCAATAATTAGGAACCCCTTCTTGATAAGAATTTCATTGTTAATAAAATTCTCTAAGGATGATGTTCACCTTTTGTATATGATTATGTCGTCAATCGCAACGATATCCAGAATATGATGTTCCTGGAATAATTTTGAGCGCTCAAAGTATATGAAATTCCGGGATTAATGGAATTTTGATTATATTAATAATCATGACAATGTTCCTGGATTCAAAGTATATGACATTCCGGGATTAATGGAATTATAATATTCTCCATGGTACGATGTTCCTGGAGTGATTATAAAAGAAATTAATGAATTAATTGTCTATGTACCTGCTTTTTGTGGTAACATTGCATTGTTATTCACAGATAGTAAAGCTTTAAATATTGTGCATTCCACGGATGCTTTAAAATTTCTCCTTGCAAATTCTGAAGATAGTACGACCCTTGTCCTGCCGACGCTTGAATCACGTATGGTCCATCCCATGTTGGTGCGAATTTTCCTGCTCTTTTGTCCCTTTGGTGTTCTGTTATTTGTCGGAAGACATATTGACCTTGGACAAAATTTCGGGATTTTACACGCTTATGGTATTCTCGAGCTAATCCCCTTTGATAATTCTCCATCTTTTGGAGTGCCACTTCTCTTTTTTCTTCCAAGTCATCCAATTTTTGTAACATGAGATCTGAATTTAGGTTTTTCTCCCATGCTTCTGTTCTGGTCGTAGGCAAAATAACCTCTGTTGGTATTACTGCTTCTGTTCCATAAGTAAGAAGATATGGTGATTCTCCAGTTGAAGCTTTTCTCGTGGTTCTATATGCCCATAATGTATTATGTAATTGTTCGCACCACTTATTATAATATCCATCCAATGTTTTCTTCAGATTTGTTGCGATTGTTTTATTTGTGGATTCTGCTTGCCCATTACTTTGTGGGTAAAAAGGTGTAGACTTATGTTTTTGAATATTATATGTTTCAAATAACATATCGATATTCTTCCCCTGGAATTGTTTTCCATTATCAGAAACTATCGCTGCTGGAATCCCAAACCTACAAATGATATTCTCGAATAGAAATGTAAAAACATCAGTATCTCTGATTCGTGCTAGTGCTTTTGCTTCTACCCACTTGGTGAAATAATCAGTGGCCACAATTAAGTATTTTCTTTTCTTTGTGCCTTCAGCTAATGGTCCGACTATATCAACTCCCCATTTCGCAAATGGCCATGGACTAAGTATTGAACGCTAGCGAACGCAAATGGCCTTCAGCTGGTGCTTTGATTTTCTTACCGAATCGTTGACATTCTTCGCACCTTCGAACCATTTCTTCCGAATCTTTCAACATGGAAATCCAATAATAACCCTGCATTTTGGCTTTTAACGCTAGCGATCGTCTTCCACCATGGTTTCCTGCATCTCCATAATGTATTTCTTTGATAATTCATAATCCTTCTTTTCGTGATAAACATCGAAATAATGGTCCAAGAAAAGAATGTCGATAAAGAATTCCATCTCTAAGTTGGTAACTGTTTGACTTAAGTTGAATTTTCCTGGCTTCTTTAGAATATGTTGGTAACACTTTATTTTGTAAATATTGATGTATCGGGGCTCTCCAATATGGCTCACTTGGTTGATCATCTTCTTGTTGCGATGTAGATGTGGCACTTTGTATGGCTGAGTCATCGATACCATCTTCCTCTATGTTATTTAATACTTGTGCTCTTATGGATGGCTCGTATATTCTCCCAATTTTTAGTGCTTTAGTATTTGGGTCATTTATCATGGACGAGATATACGCCAGTGCATCTGCATGTCGATTCTTTTCACGAGACAAATGTCGAAAAATAATATTTGGAATACAAACTGTTAAACTTTGTACAAGATTTTTGTATCGTTCCAAGTCCTCATCGACCGTTTGATATTTTAACTCGATCTGTCTAATCACCAGCTGCGAGTCACTTGTGAGTCTTACATCACTTATTCCTAGTTCAATAATGAGTTTGAGAGCATGGACCACTGCTTCATATTCTACTATGTTATTCGTATGTTCTTCGAACTCAAGTCGAAATGAGTGTACCATACGTTCTCCCTTTGGTGCTGTAATCACGATACCTATTCCTGCTCCTTCTTTATTTCGCGACCCATCAACAAAAACCTCCCATCGTTGTGAACTATTTGAATCTAGGATATCTACTGGTTCTTCTTCTTCACACCCCGGAAGTCCTTGAATTTCATACTCTTCCTCGATTGGAAAATCTGCCAAAAAATCAGCTAGAACTTGGGATTTCTGCGCAGTTTGTATCTCATAAACAATGTTGTATTTTTCTAGATGAGCGTTCCATTTTGCTATTCTTCCTACCTTCCCTGTATTCTTTAAAACTGATTCCAATGGAGCTTTGGTTAATATACGAACATAATGAGTGAGAAAATAAGTGCGTAACTTCTGAGTAGCAAATACCACTGACAAAATTAATTGTTCAATCTTAGTATAATTTCTTTCTGCTGAATGTCTTGCTGATGTAGTATACAGGTTTCTCGATTTTCTCATTCGTTCGCACCATTACTCCACTGATTGCATTTTCTGTTGCTGCTATGTACAAAGTTAACATTTCTTCTGGTTCTGGTTTTTGTAATGCTGGCAACGTGGCAAGATGTAATTTTATACTTTGAAATGCTTGCTCACAACGATCGTTTCATTCAAACTTATTTTTCTTCTTAAGTACATCAAAAAAGGGTTTACATCGTTCTGATGATCTTGCAATAAATCTACTTAGTGCAGCCAAACACCCATTTAACTTCTGTAAACTCTTTATACTGTTTGGTGATGGCATATCCGTTATTGCTTGTATTTTTGCTGGATCAACTTGAATTCCATCTTTTTTAACCAGATATCCTAAAAATCGCCCTGATGTAACACCAAAAATACACTTTTCTGGATTTATTTTCATCTTATACTTTCGTAGTGCACCAAAAATTTCAGCCAGGTTCCGCAAATGATCACCAGATAACTTGCTTTTTACTAACATGTCATCCACATAAACTTCCAAAGTTTTTCCGATCCATGGTTTGAATATTGCATCCACTAGGCGTTGATATGTCGCTCCTGCATTCCGTAGTCCAAATGGCATTCTAGTGTAACAATACAATCCTCGCGGAGTAAAGAACGATGTGTGTTCCTGATCTGCTTTGCTAATGCTATCTGGTTGTACCCAGATTGTCCGTCCATAAATGATAACATCTCATGTCCCTCAACAGCATCTACTAACTGGTCAATGTTTGGGAGTGGATAACTATCTTTTGTACATGCCTTATTTAGATTGGTGAAATCTATATAAATTCTTACTCCACCGTTCTTCTTCGGGACAATTACCATATTAGAAATCCATGTAGGGTATCGTACCTCTCGAATGAACCCTGCATCTAAAAGTTTTGTTAATTCTTTTTCCACTGGTTCATGATATTCTGGTGCGACTTTTCGTATCCGTTGGCGAAAAGGAATTGCATCAGGATGTATTTTTAAATCATGCTGGACGATGCTGGGATCGATCCCCGGCATGTCTTCTATTCTCCAAGCGAACACATCTGTATATTCACAAAGCAATTTGACTATCTGTTGTTCCACATCTGATTTTATTAATGTCCCAATTCGCACTTGCTTGGGGCATTCTGCGGTGCCAATGTTTATGATTTTTGTTTGCTCTACTGGGGTGAAAACTGGTTTTGGAATCCCAATTGGAGTTGGGGTTCCCTTTAATTGCTACATCGCCCCTTTTTGCGGCTGGTTTTCCAAATTTTCTTGATTTTTGTTGTTCTCTCCTTTTTCACTTTCTATTTTATTTTTTGCATTTTTTTCTAGGTATTGGTTTATTTCTTCTTCCTTTGCTTTAATTCTTGACTCTTTTTTCTTTTTACATTGTAAATGCTCCCGTTCTTCATTTATTCTTGTCTCTGCCATTATACAAAGTTTAGCATCTTCTTGATCACCCTTTATCTCCATCTCTCCTCGTGGTGTTGGAAATCGTAGATACTGATGATAAGTTGATACTACACCCTTTAATTGATGAACCCATCGTCTTCTAATTATAGCATTGTACGGGGATGGTGCATCCACAACACTAAATCTTGTCAGAATGTTGATCGGTCCGGCTGAAACTTCAAGATCAATTTCTCCCTTTGGCTTGGACGATATTCCATTAAATCCATAAATGACAAATCGTGAAGTGATGAGTTGATCTTCTTTGAAACCCATTTTACAAAATGTATTGTAGAACATCACATTTAATGAACTGCCCCCATCCAAGAGTATTTTCTTGACATTCCAACCAGATATCAATAACGTCAACACAAGAGGGTCATTATGCATTTCAATTTCTTGATTTACTTCTTGTGCAGAAAATGTTAATGGATGTGCCATCCAATCCTCCCATAATTCTACTTGCCTTCCTTGAACTCTAAAGGCCTCGTGGTTCCGAATTCTCTTGCACAATTTCTTGTTGATTGCTACATTCAAATCTGTATCACACTTTTTCACACATGAAATCATATTAATTGTCTGTTTGTTATATGGAATATGTATTGCTTTGCCTTCATCATATTTCTTTGATGGTTCAATTTTTTGAACAAATTCCTTCAATTCTCCAGCATCGACCATTCTTTGTACCAATGCTATAAAATTTCTACAGTTGTTTGTTGTATGCCCTTTGTAGTTATGGTACTCACAATAGTCTTTGGAATGTTGTGTAAGTTCCGGTTGATTTCCCTTTGTTATTGGCCATTGAAAACCTGGTCGATTCTTCAAAATGTTGAATAACCTGAAATATGAAACATTAAGCTTGGTAAAAGTTCTTTCTCGAAATTGTTGAGCAAAATTTTTTCCATTCCCTTGTCGAGGATGTTTTAATTCTTTTGATTCAAATCTTGGAAGAAATTTTCTTTTCTGTTCTGGTGATTCTTCAATTGAATTTGTTCTTCTTGTATTTCCTTGACTTCTGGAATTAATTCTTGATCCTTGCTCCTGTATATCTTGGAGTCTTGCACATGTTTCTATTATTTCTCTCAGTTTGCCTTCAGTTTTTATTTCGGTGGATTTCAACAAAGAGCAGACTCTTCCGATCTACAATCCCCCATTTATAATGGTTTATAGCTGTCATTGGGTCTAATTCACCTATTGCTTGACATATTGAATGCCATCTAGCTGTATATGATCGGATCGATTCTTCTGGCCATGACGTTAAAGAATAAAGTCTGTCCTCCCCTGAATCAATTGGTCTGTTATACATGTAGGCTTCTAAAAATTTCCTGACCAATTGTGCATAATTATTGATAGAATTTTCCGGTAATCTGTCGTACCACAATAATGCTGTTTTTGTTAAACTTGACGGAAAACATCTGCACATGATCGCTTCATGATCGTCCCATCGTGACATCACTCGGTTATAATACTTTAAGTGCGATGTTGGATCCTTGGTACCATCATAACATTCGAACACTGGAATATTATATTCTCTTGGTAACGATACACACGTTAAGTGTTGCGCTAACGGTGTTCGCTTTGCTTCTTTCAATACCTCTTCTATCCTTCCCCCTTCTTTATTCTTTAATCCTTTAATCTCTTCCTTCATTTGTGCCATCGCTTCTAAACATGTTTCCCATTGGGTTCGTTGAATCTCATTTTCCTGTTGTCTTCTTACCCGAGATGTCGATCCTGCTAACACTATTCTTTGATCTGGATTCCGCTGTTCATTTCTTGATATTTGTCTACTCGACATTGGCTCCTGATTTCGTACTCTAGTCACAGTTGGTCTTTGTTCTCGCTGAATTACATCTTTTAAAACTTGATTTTCGGTTGCTAGTAACTCAATTCGATGGTTGCTTGCTCTTTGTTCCTTTCTTATTTCCTTTATTTCTTCTAATAGGTCATGTATTTGTCGTGTCTTTCTTTGAGAACTCTCATGATCTGAAGAGAAATTCTGAACCACAGTATTTGACATTAATTCTTGACTTGGGGTATGATTTCCCTCAATACTTTGTTGTTGTCCTGAATCACTCCCTTCTTCTTGTCTATTTTCCAAGCCTTCATTACTATTTTGGTTCCCAGAATTCGCGTCTTGAGACATATTTTCTAGAATTTGCTGTTTCTTCACTATCTTTTGCCTTCTCGATCGTTTTCCTTCCTCGATATCTAAAAATATTTTCTTAGAAAATTAGTCAAATGAACTCTTATCTATTAAATCATAAGAGATTCTAATTATTATTTTAACTGTAAACTTTCCCTATCACAAGTCCAGCTTTTCCTTCTTCATAAAATTTTTGTTTCATATTTTTATCTATTTTATTCCTCACAAGGTATTTTTCATGTTAATAAAATATACTTATGTAAATAAGCTTTACCCTTACTTTTCTCATCTTGCAAAATTAAATTTTCCCATCTTTTCTTACCAAAAATTTTTCTTTCCTGGATGATTTAGTTTTTTCATTAAATCTCTTTTTCATTTATCAGGTAGGATAAGTCCTTTTTTCAAATCCCTGTTTCTAGCGCCAAATTGTTTAAGCCAAAAAATCTTTTCGACTAAACAACCAATCAAATTCTTGGATACAATTTACATAACTAAGATCGAGTAATAAAGAAAAATCCTTTTTATTCATTTCATGAAATCATTTATGAACAATACCATTCATCACCCAGGTTTTGCAATTTTTTGGGTTTATAATCCTTACACTTTTCAATTTAAATACAGAAATTCTTACATAATACTACTATATTCCATAGGTTCGTACCTAAAAATATTTTCTCCCTCTTTCTCTGATTCCCCTTCTCTTTTTTTTTTTTTCCAGTCCCCCTCTTTGTTGTTTGATTTCTTCTATTTATAGATCTATTTTTCTGGGTCGCTCTTTATGCAACGTGTCATTTTCTACTGCCTGGTCATCGTTCTGGATCAATTCTTCTTTGGGTCGATCCATCTTGTTTCGATGTATCTATCGTTCTTGTATTTTGTCTGTTACTTGGTGCGATCATATAGATGACAGATCACTCCTAATTACTTCTTGATTCGATGCTTTATATGTCCGACACGTTTTTCCTT
>JAJJMC010004445.1:42172-53911 GCA_023531435.1 Papaver californicum | reverse complement strand
AACAAAATAACCAAGTTTAACCATGAATCAATGTTCACAGTTGAGTATAGACATTTTCCGATCGATTCCGTGACTGGGTTGACTCGGTCAACTCGGGTTGACCGATTTGACTCGGGTTTGACCTGATTTGACCGAGTTGACTCGAGGGTACCCCTTATCCATTCTAGGGTGCCAAATAACACTTGTCCTTGGGTGCCTTTATCACTTTTTAAGCCAATTTTCCACAAATCTTTATTCTTCTAATGTACCTACAAAAGCATAAAAACACGTAATAGACACAAAATTGAATACTAACTCACTAGAAATTAAGTTGTAATTTAGACACTAAAATGTGTCTATCAGTTTTCCGTGTAAAGTACAATCAAGATGGTACAATTTCAAGATACAAATCTCGTTTAGTAGCCAAAGGATTCAATCAACACGAGGGTGTTGATTATGGTGAAACGTTCAGTCCGGTCGTTAAACCTTGCACTATTCAATTAATTTTATCAATTGTTATACAAAATAATTGGCCACTACGACAGCTAGATGTTCAGAATATTTTTCTGCATGAAGAATTACAAGAATATGCTGATCCTGACATGCCTCACCATGTTTATAAGCTACAAAAATCCATGTATGGACTTAAACAAGCACCACGTGCTTGGTTCTCTTGACTAAGCACTTATCTCATTCATCTTGGATTCACATGTTTAATTTATGATAGTTCTTTATTTATTGAACAAGATTTTACATTCACAATTTATGTGCTTATATATGTAGACGACATAGTAGTGACAGGTTCTAGCAATCATGTCTGTGATAAGCTCATCTCTAAACTCAGTCAGGATTTGGTATCAAAGATATGGGAAGTCTATCATACTTTCTAGGAATTGAAGTTTATCGACAAGGTAAAGATCTTATTCTTAGTCATAGAAAGTATATAACTGACTTGTTTTGTAGAACTAAACAGAATGGAGCAAAGCCAATTTGTATGCCTCTAGATGTTCAAACCAAGCTTCAGATAGGGGGTTCCTCTAAGTTCACATATTCAAGTTTGTATCACAATGTAGTTGGTGCACTGCAATATCTTCACTTAACTCGTCCGTATATTTTAGTTACAGTCAATAAGGCATGCCAATATATGCGTGATCTTTATATTAAACACTGAAGTTGGTGAAAAGAATTTTACGCTATCTTAAACATACAATGAACTATGGGTTTTATTTAAGGCAGTCTCGAGATGTATCTCTTCATGCATACACAGACTCATATTGCGCTGGTAGGCTTGATGATCGACGTTCAACAAATGGATGGTGTATTTATTATAGAGGTAATCTCATCTCTTGGAGTACGAGATAACAAAAGATTGTTTTGAAGTTGTCTATAGAGGCAGAATATAGGGGCATCGCCATTGCAACTTCAGAGTTGATATGGATTCAATAATTGCTTAAGGAACTTGATATTTCAATTTCTTCACCTTCATTGTGGTGTGATAATCTGGGGGCTACATATTTAACTGTCAATCCGTTATTTCATACACACACCAAACATATAAAAATTGATTATTATTTTGTTCGAGAGAAGGTAGCCAACAAACACTGCAAGTCACGTTTCTCTCTTCTAAGGATCAACTAGCTGATATCTTCACAAAAGGTTTGGATTCTCATCGTTTTCAATACATCAGAGACAAGTGGAACATAAGGCCACTCATGCTCAACTTGACGAAGAGTGTTAAGGATAAGATCCCCACCTGACCCTATATGGTCGCAACCACTGAAGACTGAGAAGTGTTCAAGTATAAAACAAATATTCCTAATTTGTCTCCACCTATAATTACAGTTTGTTATATATTCTTAGAAGTTTTGAATTAATGTAAATTACTAAGGCAGTGTGTATATAATGTAAGATAAGCCTGCACTTTTAATGTGTAAAAGAATACAGAAACAAGTTCTGATTCTGTTTTCTTTCATCTGTGTTCTAATGGGAAAAACAATTGGGTTTTAAACTGATTGAATCAAAGCGATTGTTAGGATTTTCTCAATCTATCAAGACCGTTATATCATGTCAGTTAACTATCAAAAGATTATTATTAATCTTGTTTGCACTTGTTCAATAAGGTTGCAACTGTTAATTTGACAATAGCTATCCTTATTCAATCGTGTTTCATAAACTAAACCTCTTTGTTTAGTGTACACCCAATTTCAGTTCATAATGGAAATATGCTACAATATCTTCCAAAAGAGTTAATTTTCTTTGAAACTACAGTGTATCCCTCTTCGAAAGAGGTTTCAACAACATCTGACTGGTCCTAAGAAGATTTTGAACGTCGTCTCTCTTTTATGCTTTGAAAAAAACAACAACTATAAGTTCAACCTTTATATGCAGGCTGTACTGCTTCAGTGGTCGTCTGATGGAATTTTGTTCCTCAACTGGTAAACTGACAATTAATGTTGAGGACTGATTTTGAATCAAAATGGGTAAATGTTGATATAAGTATTAGCGGATTCCTTTAGTTTCGTATTTTTACCGTAAACCAATGGTGCTAACTTGACCAGCCAAAGATTTAGAATACCGTTATTCCCAAATTCAGAATAAACGACATGCTTATTGAAAGATTTAATAGCAAATTAGATTAACCAATTTAGCTTTTGGTGACCTCTGCTCATCTAATAAACAAAGCAATGCAGGTAAAAGAGAATCTACTCCATAAACTTTGCTCCCAGTGTCCAAAGTTATTATGCACGGTTTACATACTAACTCCTTATGATCAAATAACCGTGAGAAGACATGTGGTAAGATGCTCTCCATATAGCTTTCAAAAGGCCTTGTGCAAGCTACATAATCTTCAAATGAATGTGTGTAGTCCATGAACCAATGCATGTTTAATTTTTATGTTAATCCAAAACAACCACTTGAGCAATGTGTATTACCGGCTCTTTTTTTCATTTCTTTTATTTCGCTAAATGGAATTCCTGATTAATTTAGTAGTGGTATTTGTTACAGTTTATATTTTCAAAATGTTATTAATTTTCCAAGTTTTTTTAGTTTAATACTCAGATTTGTAAACTAGAAGTATATATATTCACGGGAATCATTAAGGGTAATATCATATATTTACATTTGCACATCCCTATATTTATTAGGTTAGAAGGCAACATTTTCTTTGCGCTCGGACAACACATTCCTATTGGTCCTCTGGTCGACGCTTTTGATTTGATTAGCATAAAGTTTGATGGATCCTTATAAGAAAAGGTGATTCCTCCCTATAGGTTTTATTCAACGTAGTTTTAAATCTATCTATCGACGAGATAGGGTTAACATTTTTAATATGGAAGGTTGTATTGGTAGTGAAATAGATGGAGTTTCTGATTCTGATGTTGATGATACCGATGGTGGTGGTTTAGTTGAATCTCATTTATATTCTGATGAGGTATATTTAGATTCCAATGAAGATATCCCGGCGTAAATTTCGTCCAAAATCAATCTCCTTTACTCACTCCACAACAGATTCAGAGGGCCTCTGTTTTAGATAAACGAACAAATAAAGAACTACGTGCAATTGAAGAGTTTCAAGAAAGTTTCATTAGGTTTAATACAAAAAATTTAAGTGAGAGGAAGGAAGCGAAAGATCAAAAGAAGAGAGAAAATGAAGGAAAAAATAAGAGAAACCGTGAAGCAAAAAAGAAGAGAAACAATGAGCAAAAGAAGAAAATAAGAAGAAGGTACTAAAAACTTAGCAAAAAGAAGATTATGTAAATTTGTTTTGAATGATTAATCATGATTAAATATTTATGTTATCTAGCAATACCTTAGTTATCGGCTAACCATTCACCAACAATATTTTTAAGGAAATTATCTCTTCACTTATAGGTTTTTAAACGATACATATTTTAGTTCTAAGTATAGTAAAACCTCGATAATATAATGATCAATAAAATAAATATTTTGATTATGTAAGTTTTTTCTGATCTTAATTATCTTTATATACTATATATATATGCACCTAATAAAAATATTCATATACATTGTTTTAAAAATGCTTATTAAATATGTGTTTTAAAAATACTAAAATGTATCTATGAAGTACTAATGTTTATTAAATTTTCATTACTTTTATGGCTCCTACGAGAAAATCAAAAATAGTTCAGATCATAGTGTGGCATTAACATTTTTCGCCTCCCTTGAGAAGTGCTCATGCATTATCTTAGCACTTGTGATTTTGATGATGTCACGATAGAAAAAAGCCAATGACCGTCTTTCATATTCACGACATCAAGTTCTTTGATGAGTCATGATTGAAGCCAATGACACAAAGAATCTACCTGTTTGAATGGAGTCTGATTCGCGGTTTGTTCTTTCATTTCATAGGCTCATTCTCCTATATTTTTCTTTTGATTTGTTATTCTTTTGGTGCTAAAATTTGTTATTATAATTAGAGTAGGATTGATGTTTGATTATGGAACCTGATTTTTTTTTGGAGGTAATGTGTTTATCCAATTTATTATTATGCTAAAAATATTCCTTATTTTTCAGAGCTTAAAATTTCTCTCATATTCCGCATCTCTCTTGTCTTCCTTCAAACAAAGTATTAATCATTATCCAATATTGTGCTATTTGTTATTGGAATATACTCTTATTGTTTATGAGATGAAAGTAAGAAAGGGAAAATTAATTTCTATTCATATTTTCTACATCTTGAAATGAAACAGGTAGTTTCTTTCTTTCTTTCTTTATCTATATATTTATATCTTTCAATTTATTCCGGTTGATTTGTTTTCTTTGAAAACCTGTATTTATTCCGTTGAATATAGGATATACTTAATATAGGATACTCTAAATATGGGATATACTAAACACTCCTTATGGTATATCCTATATATGTAATGTCTTTTTAGCGTCCAAGTATTGTTGTAACTACATAAGGAGAAGATCTTCTTCTATTGTAAATACACGAATCATAATAAAAAAAAGACTTCTTCTCAAATCTCTTATTCTTTGTATTAGTTTCTACATGGTATCAGCGCAGGTTCGATAATTGAACCTGGTCCTTTCGAATTGTTAATTGAATTGAATTCCACTGTGAATCTCAAATTGAAAGCTCAATGGGTTCCAATGATGATACAACAATGGTATCATCAAACTCAAATCCTCACATATCAAAATAAAATCATCACATTGTTCATAACCACATCGATGCACCCTTCCCAACTGGTAATACCCTGAATAAGAACAATTACATCATTTGGCCGAAGGTCATGAAGATGCGTATTAATGGTCGGAAGATGTGGGGGTACATCAGTGATACTAAAAAGAAGCCTGCAGAAGGGAGTGAAGAATATGAAAATTGGTGCTCGGAGAATGTTAAAGTGAAGGGGATGGTTGTGTGATTCAATGTCCACAACACTAATGAACAGGTATGTTTGTTTGGAAACTGCGAAGGAAGTTTGGGACTCTCTTGAAGCTATGTATACCGACACATATGATGAAACTCAAATCTTTGAGTTACATAGGAAGTGTTTCTCAACAAAACAAACTGTTCGATCTCTTGCGACTTATTATGATGAATTAACATCAATTTTTCAAGAGATTGACCAGCGCAACATGGTGAAAGGAGAAAGTGTTGAGTCTATCGCCCTCCTACAAAAATATGTAGGACGTCTTAGGGTTCACATGTTCCTCTCTGGATTGGATAATATGTATGATCAAGTGCGTGGTGAAATTCTTCGAAAGACCCTCCACTTACTTTGGAACAGTCTTACCAGACAGTACGAAGGGTGTCCGTTCACAAACAGGTGATGGGAACTGAAGCACTTTTAACTGAGTCTTCAATTATGGCACTCAGCTATAAAAAGGGACAACCTCAAGGTTCCTGGAATTCTCATAAAGAGACTCGACCCCTCCGCCTTGATCTTGAGTGTACCACTGTGGAGAGAAGGGGCACACAAAAAATAAGTGTTATGAAGTCATTGGGTATCCTGAATGGTGGGATTTTACAAAGCGACCAAAGAAGAACATAGCTGCAAAGAAGGATGCTGCTATAAGTCCTCCTTCAGTGAATGTTGCCCCAGTCAGGTATGAAAACTAAAGGTAGTGTTTCATTTGTAAATTCTTTGAATATTACTTGGTTAATTGATACTGGTGCATCAGATCACATGGTAAATGACACTAGCATATTATCATCCATTACACCTTCAACCCAGACCTCTATATACACAACAAATGGTGGTTCCTCTCCTGTAATTGGAGAAGGTTCCACTGACATATCTGAATCCCTGACATTAAACTCTGTCCTTATTATTCCTGCTCTAGAGTACAATATCTTGTCTGTCAGTACGTTCACTGCTGCACTTACATGTACCATGACGTTTTGGCCATAATATTGTATTTTTCAGGACATAGTGACTCGACAGGTTCTTGGTTGTGGTGTTAGAAAAGACAATCTCTACTATTTGGACCTGTCTAATAGTGGAGAGCAGAGGATTCATCAGGTGAATAAAGTCAGAGGAATTGAAGAAGCAAAAGCTAATGTGTGGTTATGGCATCGGCGACTGGGTCATCTCTCCTTCGGATATCTTAAGAAATTAAATTCGTTGTTATTTTCGAAGTGTAGTGTTTCAGAGTTTAAGTGTGATATTTGTGAACTCGCTAAAATTCATCGTATTACATACTCTCCAAGTTTCAATAAAAGTTCAGAACCTCTTAGTATTATTCACTCTGATGTATGGGGTCCTGCACGTATTCCTTCATTGTATGGAGCTCGTTATTTTATGACTTTTATTGATGAGTGTACTCGTATGATGTGGGTATCGCTACTTATTCATAAAAGTGAAGTCTTTGAAGTATTTAAAAAAAATTATCAGATGGTTTTGACCCAATTCCAAAGGAGGATACAAGTGTATCAATCTGATAATGAAGGAGAATTTACTAGTAATGACATGTCGGAGTTCTTGACAAATAACGACATTCGACATCAAACCTCTAATGTTGATACCCCACAGCAAAATGGGTTAGCTGAACGAATGAATAGACATCTGTTAGAAGTTGTTCGTGCATCTCTTTTTGGAATGAATAAGCCATTGAATTATTGGGGAGAGGCGTTAAAATTTGCTGCTTACTTGATAAACCGCACACCATCTCGGATCATTGAATTTCAGACCCCTTTCCAAAAAATCCATGATCGTATCACCATCCCTACAGTGCCAAACCTAGAACCACGTGTTTTTGGATGTGTTGTCTTTGTTCATATACCTAAACATCAGCGAGGAAAATTGGATCATTGTGCTCGAAAGTCTGTGTTTCTTGGATATGCTGATTTTAAAAAGGGTTATCGTTGTTATGATCCTGTGGAGGGGAAGGTGTACATCTCTTTGGATGCTTCGTTTAGAGAATCAGAGGCATATTTCATGCGATCTTCCCTTCAGGGGGAGAAACAAAATGATGGTGAAGGAAAGTTCCCCATTATTGGGGATATGTTTCAGGAACCAGAGGATTTGACAAGTAATTTGAATAGGCATAGTAACCTAACTGATGATGAAAAGGAGAGTGAAGCAGAGCATATGACATGGGGAGATCAGGGTATTGAAGATGAACTTCATATGAATGGAGAGGATCATACGACAGGGGGGGATCAAGATGAAGTAGTAGAAGTTGCCCGCGAATCCAACTTTCTAACACCATCTACCAAAGCCCTGTCGCAGAATGTCGAACCTCAGGTATTACCTAATCCTAACACTATTAATGATATTCAACCTAGACGTTCATAAAGGCCTAATAAAGGTATTCCGAAATCTACTTATGAACCAGATATCAATTCTAAAGCCAAATACCCAATTTCTGATTATGTGTCCGCCAATAGGTTGTCTAAGTCGTTTACATGCACTATGAATCAATTATCCTCTGTATTTATTCCTAGTAATTTGCAGGAAGCACTATCAGATCCACGATGGAAGAAAGCCATGAATGAAGAGATGAATGCAGTACAGAAGAATTCTACTTTGGGAACTTGTTGATAAACCCCACGGATATCGTATTGTTTGGTGTCGTTGGATCTTTACTGTAAAGATGAATTCAGATGGAAGTATTGATAGGTAAAAATCAAGACTAGTTGCCAAAGGGTATACCCATACGCATGGTGTGGATTACGAGGAGACCTTCTCCCTAGTGGAAAAGATAAACACTATTCGTGTACTCACTTCTCTTGCATCCAATCAAGGTTGGCCATTACAACATTTTGACGTGAAGAATGCATTTCTCAATGAAGACTTAGAAGAAGAAGTATACATGGAGTTACCACCTGGAGTCACGAATTCTGAAGGAGGAAAAGTATGCAAATTAAAATAGGCAGTATACAAAGTATGAAGGCATGAAGGCATTTGGATATAGACAAAGTAATTTTGATCATACCTTGTTTATAAAACGGAAGTCAGGCAAGCTTACTGCTCTTATTGTTTATGTTGATGATATGGTTGTTACTGGAAACGACTCGGTAGAAATTGAGGCACTGAAGAACTATTTATTACGGGAATTTGAGATGAAGGATTTGGGACAGTTAAAATACTTCTTAGGCATTGAAGTTGCAAGATCAAGTCAAGGTATTTTCATGTCTCAACGAAAGTATATATTAGATCTTCTTGCAGAAACTGGGATGCTTGATTGCAAACCGGTAGATACACCGATTGAAGCAAGTCCTCACTTGGGAATGTTTCTAGATCGAGTTCCATGTGACAAAGGAAGGTACCAACGCTTAGTGGGAAGACTAATTTATCTCTCCCATACTCGACCGGATATTGCATATGCCATTAGCGTCATAAGTCAATTCATGCATAATCCAAGTGAAGAACATATGAAGGCGGTCTTTCGAATACTAAGGTACTTGAAGAAATCTACGGGAAAAGGTCTCTTATTCCAGAAAGGTGGTGACATGGAAGTAATGGGATACACCGATGCAGATTGGGCAGGAGATATGACGACCATGAGATCAACCTCAGGCTATTTTACGTTTGTATGTGGGAATTTGGTGACATTTAGAGCTAAGAAGCAAAAAGTTGTTGCTGGATCAAGTGTAGAGTCCGAGTTTTGGGGTATGGCTCATGGAGTATGTGAACTACTATGGTACGAAATATATTGAAGGATCTTGGATTTAAACTCGTGAAAGCAATGGATCTACACTGTGACAATAAAGCGGCAATTATGATTGCACATAATCCAATTTAACATGACCGTATGAAACATGTTGAAGTGGATTGGTTCTTTATCAGAGAAAATATTGACAAAGGATGCACATGTTTTCCATTCATGAAGTCGGAAGATCAACTTGCAGATATTCTTACAAAAGGAGTTTGTGGACGAATATTTAACAAAGTGATTGACAAGGTGGGCATGATTGACATCTATGCTCCATCTTGAGGGGGAGTGTTGAATATAGGATATACTTAATATAAGATATATATCAAATATAGGATACTCTAAATATGGGATATACTAAACACTCCTTATGGTATATCCTATATATGTAATGTGTTACTTAGCGTCCAAGTATTGTTGTAACTATATAAGGAAAAGATCTTTTTCTATTGTAAAGAATTAGAAGATTTGAAATTGATCATTTTAGATTAAAGAGAAAAAAATAAAAGGTTTTTTTTGTCCAGCTCAGTGAAATCCAATATCCCGTAGGGCTCAGAGCAAATACACGAATCATAATAATAAAAAAGACTTCTTCTCAAATCTCTTATTCTTTGTATTAGTTTTTATATATTCTTTCTTCAATTTATACAAATTCTCATATTTTACAACATGACTCCAGAGAAGAGAAAATATAGAGATGAGAGGAAGTGGATGAATTATTATCAAGTGAGTGTTGCTTCAAATATTTTTGTAAAACTGCCTCACTTAGTTTATTACTCTTTTATGCTTAATTGCTTATATAAAAAGATCCTAAACTCTGTTGATTTGTCTTTTCAAAGAAAATCAAAGAAGGTTAAGGTGGAGGTAAAACACATGTTGCATCTTTTCAAGTACGATGAGGTGTGTAAACCACAACTTCAATTATTAATATAAAATATACTTTCAAACTTTTTTAATGACTTGCTAATGTATCACATATTTAGTTTCTTCTGACAAAAACTATTTCAAAATTTAAATAAGTGTCTAAAGCCTGGCATTCGATTCCTTCTAGTTCATATTTCATAAACCTTCATCATCGTTGATCCAAAGAACAACTTCTGGTCCTTATTCTACCTTCCACACATGATTCCCTCGTTATTATTCACTAAAACATGGATTTCAAGGGGGTGAAGCTTTCTTGCAAGAGTCAATTCCAGGGCGTACATCTGCCTTGTTAAAGCCTGTAAATGGATTAATATGGTTACTTAATACGATAAATCATCAAACTTGTATTTACAACATGGGAACTCAACAAATGAGTCCATGGGTTTCCACATCGTTATCATTACAAATTAAGAGGGTGTTCATGGGTTCTGTGTTATGGATTTCGCTTTGATACTTGGGATGTTTGCAAGGAAAGTTGAATATGTGTGTGAAGTTTATCAAGTGGGACAAAATCAGTTGAGAAAAATAAATGGAGCCCCACCAGTTCTATTATATAAACGAGTCGTTTATGCAAACAGTTCATCTATAGGAGGAACCGTGGTTAGAGTTTTTGCACACCACCGAAGAAGGAACTTATCGTGGCATTTGATTTGAGAACAAAAAGATTCAGAGTCATTGAAATCCTGGATTAGATTTTGATTCATTTAAAGGAAGCACTACTTGACGAGCCGAAAATTTACTACAGGTGAATGGGCATATTGCTCTAACTGACAGGGCAAATGATTATCATCTTAAGTTATGGATATCTAATGATAGTCCTATGAAGGACTGAGGAAACCATAGATCTTATGTTTTCATGTGAAAGGGGCATCTTCTTTCGGTTGATGGGATTGAAAGGAACAAGTAAGTTGATAATAAAATCACCTATTCCATCTACAAAAAGGAAGTTGAGAGCATTTGTAAGTCTCTACCTTCAGGATATCCAAAATTAATGGTATATCACCTTCATTGAAAACTCCATTTATATACGACTTGTTTATTTTTCACAACAATTTTCTCCCTGTCAAAGATTATGAAAAGAAATACGACTAGACCACACCGACACTAGTTTAAAGATGAAATATGTCTCGTATTTTAGATTTAATTATAGTAATAATTTATTCGGCTCAATTGTTTATATAATTTTTTTTTCAGTCCACGAGTTAAAATCCCAAGCGTGTCACTATCCAAGTGGATTAAGCCCAACAAAACAAAATTCACACAAAAAACTCATTTTACAAAATCTGTCCAAGTTACCCTTCTTTAAATCAACCCAAAAACAAACCACACACAACCACCCGCCCATTAACTCACGAAACCCATTTTATAAAATTTGTTCTCACAAACCCACGAACTCACGATTGAAACCCATCTTCTTCTTCACCATTTCTCCACTGTCTCCACCATTAAATCTGTTGTAGTTAATGAAGTTGCAATTATTACCTCATTAAATCTCTCTTTAATCAAAATCAGACCGTTTAGCTAAAGAAAATGGTAAGAAAGAAGGCTGAAAAGTTCATAAAAACTCCATCATCCCTTCATAAAATCATCATCAACATTCTGTGAAGTAGCAACTGATTCTAATACGATTGTTCATAATCAACATTCTGTGAATTAGCATTCGAGTGTGAAGTAGCAATTGATTCTGTGAGAGTTTAAAAAAAAAAAAAA
>JAJJMC010004445.1:0-42162 GCA_023531435.1 Papaver californicum | reverse complement strand
AAAAAAAAACTCATTTTGAGATAAACCCAAACATAAGAGCTACAAATTAGAACACCCCAATTGATGAAATACCCAGTTAAATGAATATTTCACCACAGAAACATGAATTTCTTAGAACAACCTATGGTTCAGGAACCCAATTACCCAGAAATAATTGTCAGCAACTAGAGAGAACACCTATAATGATCAGGAAATGATATAAGGGAATTCCTACGAAAGGGTTCAATTAATTGCATACCTCCTAAATTCCAATATCAACAAAGTAATGAACCAAAAGTAAAAGAAAGAGAATTACCTAGTGGGGGTAAAAGAAGTGGGGGGAGGAGAGAAAGATAGTTTTTGGAGACCAAATCCATTAACTTGGGATTGAAGATTAGTAGCTGCTGATGAACACAATGAAGCAGACATTCTTTCTTCTCTATCTCACTGTACAGGATTAGGATTTAGTGTTGGTGAGGGAGGAGAAGTTTGGTGTGTGGGTGTTGTTTGATTTCTTACCAAATTGAATTGAATTGAATTGAGGAGTGTGTTTCTCTCTTGCTTTGAATCAGAACAGAACATATCGGTGATGGACACGTGTCCTAGACTCATCTTACTTATCTATGAAAATGAACCCCATTTGAATGTGTGAAGCAGCATCAAAGGATCGGATACACCTTTCTAAATAGTGTCGATAAATGTTTGAATATGAGTAAAGGTGTCGACGAATTGTCCGAAAATCCCAAAATCTAATTCTGAGTATGACTAAGGGTGTCAACGAATGACCGCAAATGTCAAAGTAGTTGAGTGGTAAAATTTGGGATAGTTACCTGAGTTCGAAATTCATCAACCTTATGTTCACAAATAAATAAATAAATCGGTCTGATTTGTAATTAAAATATCCAAATTTAATTAAATCCGTAGTTTCAAATTTTATTAAAAATAAACTCTGTTAGACTAGTTATATTTTATTATACTCTAGGATATGATATAAAATCTAGATATTAGAACCCGATTTATATTTATAAAAAAATGGATGTGAAATTCTGAGTTTTAAAACATCCATTAACACCTTTAAATATTATTACATTCACATCCAAATGCATTTATTAAAACCCTTATGTATGACCAAATACTCTAGATAGAGAGATATTAAAGATTTGGCATGAGATGAATTTTGTATCAAAACTTTAATGAAAAAGTACATTTCGTAGTTATATTTCTCCTTATCTTTAGTGTTGGTTGTGCAAATAAATCTAAAATATCTTACCAAAAGCGAATTACATCTCTTTGGAGATAGAATCATAAATGATTAAATAGACTTCTTTTACCCTTTTAAGTTTCTTAAAATTTGGGTCTTATCTTCTAATCAGTTGAAAAACGGTTATGCTCCATGAAATAATTTTTCGATTGCGTGAACCGAAGTGAGAATCGCAACATCACTATTCTATTTTGAGTTGCCAAATTATTTTAATACAAACACTACCGCCATGTCAACTGGCTGATTGGACTGAAGACAGACGGTAGTTGTGCACCTGAAAAGTGAAAACTCCTTTGTAGTGTATTCAATCTCGGCTAAGATGGCCGAGATACCACCAATAATATCAGCTTCGGTGTTTATCTGAGATGCCAATAAATAAGATGCAACGGAAAATGGAAAATGGAAATATCGAAATATAGAGTCGTACCAGTGTCTCGGTCCCGACCGATTTTACACCTAGCTATGATTGTTTACAATTCTACTATCATGCACATTTTTCTTGGATATTATTGGAATATCATGAATGTATGTACAAGGAAACCGTACACACAAAAGATTAAGTGACTGTATTTGTTGCAAGTAAAGTGAAAGACTAAATTAAAGATAAAGGCCGAATCAAAGATAATTCTAGAATATTATGTAATTAGTATTTTAGATATAGATTACCTAGTCAAAGATATATAATATTATCTTCCTATGTTTAAGTTTGCTCTATAAATAAGAGTTTTATATGTAATTATAAATATCTTAGTATATGCTGAAGATCATTAATAATATTTCACCATACAGGGTTTTGTCTGTGGACGTGGGTCATTAGTGCCGAATCACGTTATATCGGTTTGTCTCTACCTTTATCTTTTATTTTGTGTTATAATTTTGATATGTAGTTTAATTTATCATAATCATTGATTTTCATAATGATATCCATCTTAGTTTTGATCTACATATCAAAATCTAAGAGATAAAAATAATAGAATATATATACAAATTAGTTGAATGATTGGCTTGAAGGAGGAAAAAAAATAAAACATAAAAACTATGTCATAAGAAATTGATATCCATGTGGTCTTTAGATTTGTGCTTAGATGAACCAACTGACTAGCAAATTATTTCTGGATGTTGATGATATCTAACAGTGCTTTTACCAGTTAACTCTTCCACCTTGATGGAGATTGGCGAGAACATTAGATAACTTAATTTAAATACATATGTATGGTACGTGCATAATTTATACATATTTACCATTTATTTTGTATTTGCTAGTACTTGAATTTATACTAATTGTGTTATTTTATTGCTTTAATAGGTGGTACAAGTAAAACCCGAAGTTGCGAATAAATACTACTAAATGGGAGAAATTGCTAATGTAATTCATCTGCTAATTGGAAATGCTAATTTATAGAGCAATTACCCGGTGGACAAAGAGAGAATGGCTGGTGAAAGAGTGAGTTGACAGAGGTTGTATAGAACAAGAAGGTGGGCGTAACTGGGTTGGAGAGAGAAGGGGGACAAGTGATCAGAGATTATCAGGTGTAAAGTGAGAGAGAAGGTTGACAGCGGAAAAAAAGGGAAGCAGGAGGTGGCGATGGAAATGCTAGCCTTCCCTCACTGTTATTCCCCAATACTTTTCCTCATTGGGTGTCATAGAAGTAGTGGTCCAGTGCCACACAAATAGGCCTTATTCTAACCTTAAAGAGTGGGATAAAGGGCTTAAAATGTGCCACCTATTGGGGGATGATGATAGGGGGTAATAGTGGGGGAAGTCTATCACTGTCGAGGTGACGAGAAGAAAAGTCAGATTCGTCAGAAAGGGTTTGGTGGAAGGAGAGGTGGATAGAGTCTGACATGGAAAGAGGTGAGAGGTTGGTGAGTCTTACGGCTGCTGGTAAAACGAGGAGGAGGAATTGTTTTTCTTCTATAGATTCACGGATGGTGAAAGTTAGAATAGATAGATAAAAGCAAGGTATGTCTTCTATTTTTCTAGTTTTGGTACGAGAACAAAGAAGGGAAGAAGACGGATTCGACTATGATGACGCGTATCAATATCGGTTTAATTTTCTTTCTCTTAATTTATTTTTATGGGTTTTGAAAAATCCATAGCCATGTCTCACTGATTTTGTAACTAGGGTTTAATGGTAGAGGCCACTTTTAGCATATAAGATGACATTGAATGGATTATATTTAACACAAAGGCTATTATAAATTGATTTGATTAAGTCCATAATTTTATTTATTAAGTCCATAATTTTATTTATCGTACGCTAGTGATATTTGAGACCTTATAATAGGTGATGTCGATAGAGCGGAGAATAAATGAATATTTAGGAATTATGTTTCTTTTCGGTAATTGATTAGAAATAGTGGTGGATACTATGAACCCTGGTTACCGACTCTCACGTTGGATTTATTTTATTAGTTTTGTTTATTTTATCTGTAATTATTCTTTCAAAAATCCAAAATCTTGTTGGTTAGTTGATTAGGAATATTGATTATAGTACTTTTGATGCATGTCGTAAGTGCAACAAATTACTCAATATATTCTCACTAATTAACTAGTAATATAGGATAGTAAGGATCTTTCCCACAGAGAGCTGTGTAATTTAGATGTTATTTAAATTAAAAAAACTATAATAAAATAAAAGACAATAAGGGATTGGTTGTTTCAATTAACTAAAAAGACAAAAACAATAAGAATAAAGAGATGATTAGGGAGTCCTTCGCCGTTAACAAACGTTGACTGAATTAGTATACCTATCTATCTTTCTTTAAAATCGTTCATCAGCAACCGTAGAATAGCAATAAGCTATGCTATCCCCAAAACTATTTTTATCTGGATATGGAAGCGCTCGACTACCGGATTCTATCCATCTGAGCCACCATGAATAAGATCTCCAGGTGTAAGCCAATCGAATGCATTAGGGTTTGTGACTTTAGGTTGATCCTAGCATCAAACGCATAAGCTCGGTCTGCTT
Organism: Papaver californicum; assembly: GCA_023531435.1. Taxonomy (NCBI): domain Eukaryota; kingdom Viridiplantae; phylum Streptophyta; class Magnoliopsida; order Ranunculales; family Papaveraceae; genus Papaver; species Papaver californicum. The sequence goes on along the minus strand of JAJJMC010004445.1, from coordinate 37,950 downwards.
ACTAGTGTTGTCTTCACACGCAATTGCTCCACAGAATCCCTCTACAAGGTCTCGCGTTCTCTACCTGTGTAGGAGGTGTTCGACTATTATATGTATCCCACAACTCTATTTTAGCGATAAAATAATCAATAGAATAACTTGGTTGCGCACCCAAAAAATCTAAGAATCAATCATAAATCCTAGATATAGTGAAAACAAACGATGATGATAATAACTTCAAACAAACTTGCATTAACTAATAAAGCTTCACGCTTAACATTGAATTCATCCTTAATCAACAAAGGTTTGCTACTCATAATACAAAGAAGAATGGTTTCCCCTTAAAGGGGTGAACCCTATATTTAAGATGTGGATTGTAGTATATGTGATGAATAAGAGATAAAAATAAGAGATATATCATATGTGTTGTTTAAGCCTTGGATGTCTTCTTTTATAGCCTTCAATGCTTTGCCTTCAAGTCTCCCCTTTCTAGGGTTTAGAATCCTTCTGGGACCGTTTTTCCTTGAGTTAAGTCAAATTCACGTCCAAATATGTCCCAGAACAGTCTTAGGTTCGGCTATTATTGCTTGAACACTTGCTTAGCCGAACATGTCTTTGTAGACTCTTCGAAAACGTGATTTTTTTGCTCAGGTTCGGATACTATTTGATATGGACTTTTCCAGCCGAACCTGACAACTTATTTTTTCTCCAGACAGTGTCAGGTTGCTACTAATTGCCTGATGTATTTCTGGCCGAACTTCTCTCTGTACATTCAAGTCTTTCAAGCTTGTTTTGCCCATAACTTCTCCGTACGATGATGGAATGACCTCATTATTTTTGCATTGTCTTCGTCTTCTCGTTCTCTTCAAGATGATATTAAGAAACCTTGTATTTTAGTAAGTAGAATTTGGTCTTGGATCCTCCTTCATTTGTAATGCTTTACTTCCTTGCTCATTCTAGAAATTTGTAGCTCCTTTATGGATGATTCACCTAATATGACACATAATCTAGAAAACAAACATAATAAAATGTAATATGCAAGAATTATAACTAAAACAAGTATGAATTTGATACTAAAAACATGTGAATTATGCACTTATCAATTTTCCCCGCTCCTTGTGGGTTCGAACCGTACTTGTCATTGTCTACATTGTAGACACCGTTCGATTGCGGTTATTATTTACATAGGTTTCCAAAACCTATCAATTTTGGGTTAGAATTTCCAAAAATTTATGTCAATAAGACACTCCAAAATCTAAAAACTTGTGAACTATTCAGGATGACACTAACCATTTTAGGTAGATGGAAACATAGATCTTATCTAAAGGAATTGGCGAGTTGAAAAGAAACATGCACTTAGATTCAAAAGATCTGATTATTTTGTCGGTATTCAAAAAAAAAAAAAAAATCTAATCATGCATTTAATTGATATATATTCTCTCTCTAATTCTTTCAATATTACTATGACTTCCTACTTCCTAACATTGTTACGAAGGTTTTGCTTTCTACAATAGTAGGAATGTTCTTTTAGTTTATTGTGATTATCTGCTACTCATCAGGATGGATGGTAGCATGTGATAATTGTCTTTTTTCTAAAACAAACTAACCAGCACCAAATAAAATTAAGAAAATAAAAAGTACACACTCTATCCATATCTACTAACAGACCTCCCAAACAAAGCAACAAGTCACAATAACTTACAACTAAATCCGGTGGAGGCCAGGATACCAAAGTAGTAAATGTAATAAACAGGTTCAAGAGTTGGAAATAAGGGAAAATAAGTGAGATCTAGATATTAAAAAAATACACCACAGTTGCCTGGTGCTCTTCACGCCAGTTCTTCTTCTCTTCATGATGCATAATATCTTCAACGTGCCATTTCTGCCGCTGAGCGAAGATAACAAGAGAAATTAACTTAGTTTCCTACTACGCTTCAGTCGATGCTAATAACCTTCTCTAATGTACCCCCCCCCTCCCCCCCCTGTATTTTTATTTTGGAGATGATGGATCTCCACATCATTCTGCTAGTTTCTAAGGTAACAGCTTGTTTAGGCAGAGTAGATAGGGATTCTAAGGTTTATGAGGCAGAGTAGACATGTGATAATTGGGTCAACCTCCATTATCAAAGAAGGTTAATCAAAAGCGTGTTTAAAGCTTATCTTATTGCACTACTGGCTAAGACAGTTGTAGAACTATTATCGGATATTCATGGTTTTAGTGGCCATTCACTCGTCATTTCTTCTATTCTGTCGATCCAATTTTTATCTCTTGTCTTTTTTACAGCGATAATGTCACTGGTTTGGTTGATGGATATCATTTGGTTTCCTGGGTGTTAGGATAAAGAATGCATTCAAGAAACCTGAGGCTCATCAGCACCAAATGTGCAACTCCCACATTTTTGATGAAAGGGTAAAATAGTTATTTTACATACCAAGGCTAAAACGGTCACTCATAGATAAAATAATAATTTTATACTTCAAGGCCAAAACGGTCATTCAGGAATAAAATAGTTATTTTACACGTCAGGGCAAAAGGATCATTCAGGCGTAAAATAGTAATTTTATACACTATGGGCAAAAGAATCATACAAGAGTAAAATAGTAATTTTATATATCATGGGGAAAATAGTCATTCATGGGTAAAATAGTAATTTATACACCATGGGAAAAATGGTCATCTTATAATTAAAGTAAAAAGTCATATTCATCAAGTTTTGAGCAAGGGGAAAAATAGCCATGTTTAGTCATGGTGTGGTCAATGGATGTCATTTATCTTCCTTTTCCAAATATGTGGAAATGCTATTAAAACATACTCCCTCCGTTTCAGGAAAAGAGTTACTTTCTCTTTAAATTTTTGTTCCAACAAAAGAGTTACTTTCATTTTCAACATAACAAACTTTCAAAACTACCCTTGTTATTCTAAGAAATGTTATTATTCTCATTATAAAGATATATGTAATATTAAACTTTTTGTTAGGGTAAATCTAGAAACAAATTATAAAAGTTATTCTCTCTCATCTTGCCTTAACAATTGTGCAAATAGGAAAAGTAACTCTTTTCCTGAAACGGAGGGAGTATATAAGTAGGACATACTTTAGTCTAGCCATGCTAACTAGAAAACAAGTTTGCCTTGCCATACTAACGGGAAAGACACATTTGGGTTAGCATTCATTAGCCATGCTAACGGGAAAAATATATTTGGGTTACAAATGCTTAGCCATGCTAGACATGCTTAGCTGCGCTTAACCAAGATATTTATGTTTAGTTTTGATGCTTAGCCGATGGATCTTGAATGATGCGAAAGCGTTGTTCATCCGTGTTGCTTACTCGAGAATACATATTGGCAAACTAAGTGGCATTATTGGTATGCACAATGTAGTTTATACCTTGCGAAAGTTCCTTGGCCTACATGGACTAGGCTTTGCTTGTCCATTGTCCTTGCCACATATGTTGGAAATTATTGGATGCGGATTTTATATGCCTAAACATATACTTTCGAAACGATCGGTCTTTGGAATCAATATTAGCTTTGCCTTAATAGGCTTAATTTGCTTGTCTCATTCGACTTGACCATTCGGATAAACTACGGTCATTCTTGACCCATTCATGGCGCGGGTTGGGTACGTAGGCAGCCGTAATGAAATGCATTTGTGGTGTAGAATCTTGTCGTTCACATCATCTAATTTGGAGATGATTGCGATATTTTGGTAAATCATATCATCTGGCTCGGCAGTGCGAAGCAAGAGATGTTTTTGCCACACTTGATGAGGCAGTTGCAATCTATTTGATGGATGTTCATACTTCCTGTCAAGGTATACGATATGGATGGTATATGCCTGGATGTTGTATCCTTGGAAAGAGTAAGGCTGGTGCATGAACACAACGGATAGTCGAAGCAGAGTTTGAGAAAACAAAAAAGGGAAAATTAGTCTGCAATGGCTTAGGTGCTAGTCCAAGGCATGACTTAGGCTTGGAAAACAATGGTAAGTAGGTGATGCATGCCAATGGCATCATCATTGGCCTTTATGGCTTTGCACCCTTTGCAGAACAAGGGTATGTTTGGAATAATGTGAAGCAATGTACGAAAACTACGTTCGAGCACCATGTTTGGAAAGGCTAAATCGACCTACATTAGTCTAGCGAAAGTGAAACATTAAGGCCCAGTAACCGTCTTTTCGAGTGGCGCGTTGGGAGGGGGCACCGTTATGCGTGGCGCATAGCGCCCGGGGCGGAATTTCTCAGTTCGTCACAGTTGGTATCAGAGCCAGGTTCCAAGAAAATACTAGGGACTGTGCATTTTGGACTTGTCAAGTGAGTGTTTGTGATGTGACTACAAAAAATTTCCTTCAAAGAAAAAAGGAAAAGTTATAAGAGTAGGCCAATTGTTGAGAAAAAGAAGAGTATGTAATTTCTATGCCAATTACTTTGTAAATTTTGTGTTGGACAGTCAAGCCAAGTGCATATGCTAAGAAAAATTGTAACTACTAAGATAGTTACTTCGCTAAGATTTGGACGTGCCCGAGTGTACTGTGAATTTGCCAGGCCTTATTAGGCTCTTTTACCATACTGTTGGTAACCCGGAAGACCGTTAGCTGTAAGGTAGTAGACAACATGATTGATTATCCTCATCTGTCACTGGAATGGTATGTGTTGTCATACCTGCTAGCTCCCACTTACGAGTGGCAACCCGGAACACCGTAGTTGTAACAGTAGGCTTGCATCTGACTGCTCTGGCAATTGAGTTTGGTCCTTACAGTACTAAGTAAAATATTGTTTGTCATATTCGATGACCCTTTCAACCATCGTGAACTTTAGGGACTCCTAAGTGTAATAGTATGGGACGTGCACTTACGATCTCGTGTTGAGAAATCCTTTTGTATTTCTGAGCATGTGGTATGTGACACATGTTTAGGAATCCAAATCGATTTTCTTGGTATTATTGTAAACCCTTTTGAGATCCATGGGTGTGTGTTATGGGACGTATGCTTAGAAGATCTTGATCGGTGTTTACGAGAAATCGTGGACCCTATTAGGACTCCTCGGTATGCGGTACGGGACGTGTGCTCGGAAGGTCCTAACTGGTGTTAATAACAAACGTTGGGACCCTTATAGGATTTCTGCACATCATAGTATAGGACATATGCTCAGGAAAGCCAAATCAATGAAGCTTGTCCACAATAGTTTTTAAGTTGAATTTCGGGACGATTTTTTTTTTGAAGGGTGCAATAGTGTAACACCCGCATTTTTGACAAAGGGGTAAAATATCAATTTTACACACCAAGGCCAAAACGGTCACTCAGGGGTAAAATAGTAATTTTATACATCAACGTCAAAACGATCACTCATGGGTAAAATAATTATTTTACACAGCAGGGAAAACATTCAGGGGTAAAATAGTAATTTTATATACCAAAGAAAAAAGGATCACTCTGGGGTAAAATAGTAAATTTACACAACATGGGCAAAATGGTCATTCATGGGTAAATAGTAATTTTATACACCATGGACAAAACGGTCATCATATAATTAAAGTAAATAATCATATTCATCAAGTTTTGAGCAAGGGGCAAAACAATCATGTTTAGCATCTTCTTTATCTTATCACTTAGGAGCAATGAATGTCATTTACCTTCCTTTTCCAAATATGTGAAAATGCTATTAAAACATATATAGGAAGGTGATAATTTGTTCTAGCCATGCTAAGTAGAAAGCAAGTTTGCCTAGCCATGGTAACGATAAAACGGATTTGGATAACTAGAAAGCAAGTTTGCCTAGCCATGTTAACGAGAAAGCAGATTTGGCTAACGGGAAAGTATATTTGCCTAGCTATGCTAACTAGAAAACGGATTTTCCTAGCTATGTTAACTAGAAAGCAGATTTTGCTAGCTATGGTAACTAGAAAATGGAATTTCCAAAAGCGGAATTTCCCAGCTTTGCTAACCAGAAAGCGGATTTGCCTAGTTATGCTAACTAGAAAGCGGATTTTCCTAGCTATGCTAACCAGAAAGCGAAATTGCCTAGCTATGCTAACCAGAAAGCGAAATTTCCTTAGCTATGCTAACCAGAAAGCGGATTTGCCCAGCGTGCAGTCGATGGATGTCATTTCCCCTTCTTTTATATTCTTGTAGAAGTACGATTAAACATATATAACGAGGAGGTGTTGGTTGGAAATGATGATGCTTAGCTATGCTAACTAGAAAGCGAATTTTCCTAGCTATGCTAACTTGAAAATGGGCGGATTTTCCTAATTGTGCTAACGAGAAAGCGGATTTGCCTAGCTATGCTAACGAGAAAGAGGATTTGCCTTAGCCACGCAAACGGAAAGATACATTTGAGTTAGCATCCTTAACCATGCTAACGGGAATGATTAGCCATGCAAGACATGCTTAGCCACGTTTAACCAAGATAGCGATGTTTAGTTTTGATGCTTAGCCGATGGATCTTGAATGATGCGAAAGCATTATTCATCCATGTTTCTTATTCGAGAATACATATTTGCAAACTAAGTGGCATTATTAGTATGCACAATCTAGTTTATGCCTTGCAAAATTTCCTTGGCCTATACGGACTAGGCTTTGATTGGCCTATGGCCTTGCCACATAAGTTATAAATTAGTAGATGCGGATTTTATATGCCTACGCGTATACTTTCGAAACGATCGGTCTTTGGCATCAATGTTGGCTTTACCTTAATAGGCCTAAGTTGCTTGTCCCAATCGAATTGACCCTTCATATGCACTACGGTGATGCTTAATCCCTTCATGTTACGGGTTGGATACATAGGCAACCGCAATGCAATGCATTTATGGTGCAACATCTTGTCGCTCATATCATCTAATTTGGAGGTGATTGCGACATTTTGGTAAATCATATCATCTGGTTCGGCAATGCGAAGCAAGAGATGATTTTTGCCAGACTTGATGAGGTAGTTTCAATCCATTTGATGGATGTTTATACTTCCTATCAAGCTATAAGATATGGATGGTATATTCCTGGCTATTGCATCCTTGGAAAGAGTAAGACAGGTGCATGCACACAGCGGATAGTCGAAGCAGAGTTTGAGAAAACAAAAAAGAAAAAAATTGGTCTGCAATGGCCTAGGTGCTAGTCCAAGGCATGACTTATGCTTGGAAAATGATGGTAAGTAGGTGATGCATGCCAATGGCATCATCATTGGCCTTTATGGCCTTGTACCCTTTGCAGAACAAAGGTAAGTTTGGAATTGCGTGAAATAACGTATGGAAACTACGTTTCGAGCACCATGCTTGGAAAGGCTAAATTGACCTTCATTTATCTAGGAAAAGTGAAACTTAAAGGCCCGGTAACCGTCTTTTTGAATGACGCATCGAAGAGTACATACCTGCACGGCACATAACACCGGGACGGGATTTCCTGGTCCATCATAAAATGTTTCGTATAATACTGCCACTTCCGGTTTCTTACTTCGGTTTTGGCACAAAAGTGAATTGTCTTCTTTTATTTATGCATTTATATTTATTATTTTAATGTATTTTTTAACTTGTAGTTGCTTTCAAACTTTATTTATGTATTAATCTGATTTTAATAATTTAATCGGTTTAGAATCATGATATTAATTTTTTTTCATACTTATTGTTATAGTTCATATTTTTTTACACCGAATCTGAAAAGTAGGATCCAGAGGGAATTTAAATAAAGGAGACACGTGGCGTGGCTTGGGTTATCCTTTTTACATCCACCACGTGGTATCCAGGGGATATTATAATTAAAAATTTATAAAAAGGATAACGGATGTAATAGGAATTTTGGGTTTCATCTTTATTATGTTAATTTGGAGTTTATCAAAAAATGTATGGATAGAGCACATAATATATTTTGTGCAATGAATGTTGTTAGAAAAATATGCACGTCTTTTTCGTTGTTTGTTTTTTTAGGCTCTCCAAGTATATATCCCCAAAAATAACCTTTTTAAATTAGTTATTTCATGTTATCAATTTGTAAAAAGAAAAACAAACGCATACTGACAGATAGTTTATACGACGTGCATATTAGTTCTCAGATTGCGTGTACCAAAATGAGATATTCCAACACCATTATTCTATTATGAGTTGCCAACTTATTTTAATACAAACACTATCGCCGTGTCACTTGGACGATTTGACATAAAAAAAAATATATGTAAAAAAAATATTTATATATAAAAACGAAAGTTCATATTATGACTTTTATGTTTTTAACAAATGAGATACATTTTGACGTTGAAATTAGTAGTATATGAATAGTAATTATATTTATTTATTAATATAATATAAAAATATTATCGAGTTTTATCTTATATTTTTTAAAACTATTTTTATAATACTTATATGGTAAAACATTAATATATATTTCATATGCTAAAAAAGAAATTTTATATGCAAAATACTGTCCATATGCAATTATTTAAATGCAAGAAAAAAAATCATGTTATAAATTTCGCATGTGTAAACTAACTATTTAAAAATATAACAATTTTTTTCGACAATTTAAAAGTGGCGAAATCTTTATATATAAATAAATTTGGGATATTGTTAATCCTAAATTGAAAATCGCTTTAGGTCTATGAAAATGTGTGTAAATATTAATTAAAATAACTTTAATGTGTAAAGAAGAATCTATAATTTGTAATATTGGCAAACATCTATTACCTAGATTTTTTTTGTATATGAATAATAAAAAAGATGCATGATAATAGGTGATAAAACAATATCCAAATTCATTAACTCAAATGTAATATTAATATATGTTTATAATCTCGTCTAAGAAGGTGTAACGCTAGTAATTAGCTTCTGATCCGAAACAAGTAATTAAATAATTAATGTTATATAAGTACAATGATTAGTGATTATTATAGAATGCTTCAACGAAGAAGAGAAATAAGAAAGAGAAATTCACTTGCACAAAACCACCCAACAATTCCATTGCAATTGTTGTAAGTCAGTGATTTCCCATCATGGATTGAGGTAATCCACTTAATATATCTACCTCTCCCATAAACTTTTACAACAGAAATACGTAGTACATCCGAACCAACAACTATGTTACTAGCTCCAGTGAATTGATAAAATTCTACATCATTGCTTTCAAATTCCTGAAAATTGAAAAGACACATTGAGAAAATCATGGCAGGACATATTTTTAGGATTTTAAACTTCACATTTACTGACATTTTCATAATCCTTGACTTTACAAAGAGGATGCCTCATGTTGTTTCTCCTTTTACAAGCGTAATAAACAATGTTGTCCCATTCGCTATCTATCTCCGGCGTCCCAAAATTTGAATCACTACTAGATGAAGATGAGTTATTCTTATTTGGATAGTCTTGCATTGAAGCATCAGATGAACCATCACAAACTTCTATATTATACTCATAAAAAGGACGTGAATCAAAAGTTATTGATTTGTTGTTTCTTCTTGTGTTGGTAATATGTTTGCAATTCACATAAAAAAATACTCTATAAAAATTATCCAAGTAGTTATAGAAATATCTCTTACTCGATATATAGTCCAAGTCAAATTTGAATGTAACTTTGTCATGCAAAAATTGTTAGGAGCTTTGGATTCGAAAAACGACAAGGTATACTCATGTTCAACTTATGTTAAGAATAGTTTGACCCGTTCATTACTAAAAAAAAAAAAACAGTTATTTCAAAGCATTTACGCTTCCTATACAAAAGTTTTACTCTTATTATTTTTGAAAAAGGGATGAAATTGATACAACAATGGCAGTTAGAATGAACCCAAGGATACACCCGTTCATTTACGTATGTTGTTGGATTACTTTGATGACATTATATATCTGTTCGACTTTTAATTTTCTTATATGTTTATAGTTTGGAGTCTTTGGACAGTATATACTAGGGTTATCGTGCATAATGTTCACGGAAGTGGAGAATCTATCCAGTCTTGGAAGTTTGTCAGGGTATTCAGAATTCGGCAATAAGCATAGATAAGAATTAAATAACTTTGCATATTTAGATAATTTTTGTAGATGAATTTTTGCATTATAAACACATGGGATGATCTATTGAGTAGTGAACATAGATAAAAATTTTAAAAAATCTATATGAATTGTAAAATTTTAGTTATCAAAAATTAAAAGAGCGCATTAATAGTATATTAACCTTTTGTAATGAATATTTATTTGTGGAATAGGATCATCAATGCCCAATGCTCGTTGGCAGCGGTCATCTAGTTTATCATATTATTTACTCAAATCATCGTAAAATTTGTGCTTTAAGTGCAAAAACAAAACAAAACAAAAAATCAAAAAAGTAACTAATACACAAAAGAGAAAACACTTCCTAATTTAAAGAAACCGTTTTGTGATACAAAATTAGGTATAATAACAAAAAACAAATTAACAAATCTCACCTCTATATATACTGACTAACCGCCATCAATTTTTGATTTCATTAAATTTTGATTTTTAAAGAGAGATGAGTGGAGTTGGCTCACGAGTAAACAAACTCTATCATTCGTTGAAGATTGCCTCAAGGTTCGGGTGACGATGAAAACCGCGTTAATAGTAAATTAATGTTGTTCACATTTATATTTATTTTTAAAAGTTTTTTTTATTATTTAACAAATATACAATTTCCTTCCTTGTTATCCTTCACAAAAACCCTCGAATTATCCCTATTGTCGTCTTCTTACCAAAAAGAGACCTTAAATCTTAATTAAAATAACTGATTCATCCAAATATTGATGGATCTATCTCTTACTTTCTAAAACTCTATAGTAACATTATGTTCTTCACTAACCATGAAAATCAAATCAGAATAACACAAAACTACGTTTTTTTATTTTCTCTAGACTAATTGTTGTTAATACCCATCATAGTTTATCGGAAAAAAATTTAACAAAGTACATTTGATCTGAATATATGACCAGGTTTAGAATTTTGTTTTCAATTATGAGAAAAGGATCTTGATTTTAAAGAGTTGATACTTGATGTTTTGGGATTTTTCAATTTGATGATCTTTGTTGTAATATATATATTTTTTCCATTAATTGTAACATCAAACTTATATTGGAATATTCTAAAGAGTTCCTCAACTATCACGATCGCAGAAATGGCTCAACCTTTAGGAATAACTGCGCTTTTAGTGGCGGAACATGGGTCATGCTTATGGGGGTCAGAACAACAACAAACATTAATGGAAAAAAGTATGCTAAAAGTCAGACGCACAAAACCTCTTCAATTTTATCACCATATGGATCGAAACACCATAGTCCTTGCGAGATATAATCAACTAAATCAGAGGCCTACTATGATCCATTCTGCATCACATAATCCACCACATCTATAGAAGCCAACCACGCGGCAGATGCATTAGTAAATCATGCAGTAGACATAAGTCAACCTGGATCTTTTGAAACTACCTTTTGTACGTAGTCCCTTCTTTTTCAGAATATATGTAATTGATGACTCCATGGGATATAACGTATTCATGTTTAATTATTTTTTTGAGTTTGAATAAATATGCTATGCTTCAAAATATAGTAGTAGGATTTGATTAAAATTTGATCTTATGCTAGTAGTATATGGATATTCATCAGATTCTGTATGAATTTGTTGGGGATGATATCTAAATTAGTTTGAAGAGAATTACTTAATGCAGAGAAGTCTAAATTATCTAATGTTCTTACATAAAAGTGTGCATACATAAGTAAAGTACGAACTAGATAAAATTGGAAAAAAGTACGTGGTATGTGGGACAAATAAAAATGCGACAAATGTCGGATAATTTCAACTAAATTTAAACCGAATCTGATTAGGATATTTTTATTGCAGTGTTACTCTTACCATCATGTTCAATACTAGAATTTAGGAAAGGAAAACGAGAAGGGTTTTTATGGTATAAAAAGATCTACAAAATATTTTTCTCAAAATTAGTTTAAGCAATTAAATATGTCATATTTTTATTCGCCCATATGCCCAAATCAAAATTTTAGCCTACATAAGAGTTTACACATATAGCTATGAAAAACAAACAAGTTGTAGGAAAAATTAAAATTTTGGGATCCTACAATTTGAGGCTTTAGGAAATAGCCTCTGGCATAGTCTATAAGATGACACTGGGTTTAGAATCATGTTATTAGATAGCTTATAAGTTTAGTAGATCAAAAGAGTCGAAAAGAGGGGTTTTTGTGGAATTGTGGGCTGTGAAAGTGCCACCGAGACGAAAATGGATTGTTTGGAAGATCATTCACGGTAATCTAGCAACTGAGGATAATATAATGATTCTGATAGCTTCAGTTTGTTCTTTATGCACTTTTATCATTGCTGCGAGACAAATAATCATCTTTTATTTGAGTGTGGGTATGCGCGAGGTATATGGAGATGGAGTCAAAGTGTCTTTAACCGTAACTTCTTTGCTAGTTTAGTAACAGGAATGTTTGATAATATTAAACGTTACCCAGGTTCATCCCAACTTAGAAACTTATTGTTTGTAGACGTAATTATTGGGTTCTGGTGCATTTGGTGGACTAGAAATATGGTCAAATTTGAAGGCACTAAACTTCCCATTTAGAAGTGTGTTTCAAAATTGAAGTTGCTCATCTCAAAATTAGATAGAAAGGTAGGTGGTTTCATGGGTGCTGATGTTGGAGAATTGTTGACGCTAAAGTTCTTTGGATTAAAGATTAAAGCTCGGCATTCTCATAGAATTATTGAGGTAAATTAGTCTCCTCCGCTGGAGGTCTGGATGAAGATTAACGCGAATGGTTGTTCGTTTGGGAATCCGGGCAGATCGGGATATGGGTTATTCTTCACAATCATTTGGGAATTTTCATGGGTTGTTTCGCTACTTTTTTGAGAGTTGATAATTGGTAACGGCGGAGTTTTGGGGGGCAATTCATGCCTTCAGAAATTCTCAAGTGTACAACATGCAACGTGTTTGGTTTGAGTGCGACTCGATAAATATTATCTTAGCTATTAAGAATGAAAACTTAGTTCTGTGGTGTTTTAGAGTTTAATGGAAGAATTGTATAGATTTCCTGAATACAATTCGGTTTAGATTTTCTCACATTTACAGAGGTTAAAAAATTTGAGTTAGAAATTTATAAAATGGATAATGGATGTAATATGAATTCTGGACTTCATCATTAGTATATTAAATCATTAGTGTATTAATTAGGAGTTTATTAAAATGTACGGATGAGTCTAATACGCATAATATATTTTGTGCAATGAATGTTGTTGGAAAAAATATGCACGTCTATTTTCGTTATTTATTTTTTTAGGCTCTCTAAGTATATGCCCTCAAAAAGGTAAATCATACCTCTTTTTAAATTAGTTATTTTGTGTTACCAATTCGTAACAAGAAAAACAAACGCACCCTAAAGAATAGTATCTGCAACGTGCATATTGATTTTTAGATTGTGTGCACCAAAATGAGATATTGCAACAACACTATTCTATTATGAATTGCCAAACTATTTTAATGCAAACACTATCGTCATGTTACCTGGCCGATTGGACGGAAGAGAGACGGTGGTTGTGCACCTGAAAAGTGAAAACTCCTCTGACAAAAATATTAGCAGTAATAGTTTTGTAAGATGCAACAGAAAATAGAAATATCTAAACCCACAAAATTTTACCTCCATTTTACACCTCTAGCTATGATTGGTTACAATTCTACTGTCATGCACATTTTTCTTGGATACAAATCAGGTAATGTATATACAAGTTAGTTGAATGATTGGATCGAAGAAGGAAAAAATTGAAACAGAAAAAGTATGTCATAAGAAAGTGATATCCTTGTGGTCTTTAGCTTTGTGCTTACTTAGCTGAACCAACTGACTAGCAAATCATTTCTGGATGTTGTTAGACGTAAAGACAAGAGCTGATAGTCATTCTGTTGATGATATCTGACAGTGGTTTTACCATTTAACTCTTCAACCTTGATGGAGATTTGCGAGACCATTAAAATAGCTTAATTTGAATTGACAGGTACTGACGCTGGACCTGATACAGTGTTTCTTGCTTGAATCATCAGGAAGATTACATAGTTTGCTCGATTATAGAAATTTAAGTCCCCAAAAATGTGAATAGCTGGGGGTGTGTCATTCGATGGTTGTCTCCTAGGCTTTCAAGTGTTGTAATGTTTCATCGAAAAATAAGATGCTATCTATATGCAACATTTTATCAGGTCACATGGCATGGATGTGGCAGCTGATGTCCTCATGCCATATCAAGTAATCTCATAACTTCTGGCTCATTTAAAAAATGAAAAATTATATGGACCACTCCAACACATATTCTCCTCCTGTGGTTCAGCGTTACGTAGTCAATGAGACAATGGTAACATACCTGAAGAAATTCCACATCCCTCGACGGAGAATCTCCAGACATGCTACAATGGTGGTTAAGGCTGTTCGATACAAGAATGTCACATTGAAGTTCACAACCGATTGCGGCCAAGCAAGTCTTAGAATGACATTAAGCACCTGCATCGTAATAAAAAAATCTTTGAGAATATGAGAATCTCGAACTTAAAAAGATGATACAATGCCATGGCTTAATGATAGGACTATACCATACATACATACAGACCATGGCTATGAAGTAGACACTAGTGTTTGAGATGAGAAGTTTGTCTCTCAGCCAAGGGTTCTTTGAATGCCTTTGAAGAAGCCCCCAATCCTTGACGATGTCCCAATAAGTACTCATGATTGCTGCAATGGCAGAGCTAACTACAGCCACTACTCTCCAACTCATTCCCTTCTTCAAATCGAAGGCTTGTAACTTGTATAACACTTATATCAACAATCAATACTTGCCCTGTTGCAATTTCTTTTTCTAATCCACTGCGCTACCCAGTGGTTGGTTCTTTGGAGTTGAAAGTCAAACTTCATAGTCGTTAGTCATAGTGTGAATCCCAACAGAAACTGGTGGACCAAACAGCATTAATATGCGACTTCTTTGCTAAAATTTATATCTAACCACAGGCCCAAGCCCAGTATCATTCATTTATGTGTTATTTATGCGACTTCTAATTTCTACTTCTGCTACCCTAAAACCCCAATATCTACATACAAAAATCCTTGGACTGTGTTCCTTCCAAATAGTCCAGCACACCACAGAAGGAGAATTTTCCCACCACCACAATTTTTAGCCTTTATGTTGCTGAGTTTCCAAGCCAGAAAATTTTGCAAAGTCCTCGAGCACACACCTATTCGACTTTGAAGCATGCACGACAGATGTATGGAAGTAATATTTTCAAAGGCTTTTATGCATCTAGTTTTCCATAACCGCCAAAGAGTGATACCAGCTTTATGAATCAAGTCCTTGTGCTAAACTGAAGTTTTGGGGTTCTGAAACCAAGGTATGTATCATACACTCTTGAAGACTATTCTTACAAATAAAGAAGCAGATATTCCAAAATAAATTGCCCTGGTAAATTGGCACTGCATGATATTATGAAAAGTAGATTCTAACTGATCATTACAGAAAGGGCAAGCTACACTTTCTGTAGCAATAAACCTTCTAATCTTCACTGCCACAAGGAGGAGACGCACTTCCATAGAAGCACTTAGATTCTTAGCGGACTTCCCTTCTTACCATCCAAACCAATAAAAAAACAGTATATACATGTAAGATGATGTGGGGGCTGGTTTTAGTCCTTTAGACAATGTGAGGGTTGGCTTCACCCCAGGGTATTGCCAATACATGTCTCTTATATTCTCAGAGTAGCCAGAACTTAAAGATATCAATAGAACAGGTTTATAGACTTCCAGTTTCCAGTGGGTAAAAAAATTGGTTCCCGTTTGTTAACTTCTGGAAGTATTCTCTTTCTGTGCACATGCTAATATTTGATCCAAAACATGTTGAAACAGGCCAACTCCAGTATCGAAGATCCTGATTTGAATTCCTAGTCTTTCATCTGCATTGGCTAGATAAGCTTGGTAGTATTTCGTAATCAATCCCCATACAGAGTTCGATGGGTCAAAAAGATAGCGACCTCAGTTTGCTCGATGATATATATATAAGTCCCCTAAAATGTGAAAAGCTGGGGGTGTCATTCGGTTGTCTCCTAGGCTTTCAAGTGTTGTAATGTTTCATCTGTTAATTTTCTAGTCATCCTTGCTATTATCTTCATCATAGTAATTAAAAGGGAGTGGGACTGACTTGAATGCACGGAACTTCCCAACATTGTTCAAGTGCTCGTTCTCCAACCTGATTCATTCACGTACCCAGTTAGCGGCTTGGTGAAATGTTAATTTTGCAATAAATTTACTGAAAAGTAAGATGCTATTTATATGCAACATTTTATCAGATCATATGACATGGATGTGGCAGCTGATGTCCTCATGCCATGTCAAGTAATCTCATAATTTGTGTCTCACTTAAAAAATGCAAAATTATATGGACCACAGCAACCCATATTCTCATTCCGTGGTTCACTATTACGTGGTCGATGAGACAATGGCAACATACCTGAAGAAATTCCACATCCCTCGACGGAGAATCTCTAGACATGCTACTATGGTGGTTAAGGCTGTCTGATGCAAGAATGTCACATGGAAGTTCACAACGGATTGCAGCCAAGCAAGTCTTAGAATAACATCAAGCACCTGCATCGTAATAAAGAAAATTCTGAAAGTTTGAGAATCTCGAATTTAAAAAGATGATACAATGTCGTGGCTTAATTTATGATAGGATTATAACATACATACCATGGCTATGAAGTAGAAGCTAGTGTGTGATATGAGAAGTTTGTCTCTCAACCAAGGGTTCTTTGAATGCCGTTGAAGAAGCCCCCAATCCTTGACGATGTCCCAATAAGTACTCATGATTGCAGCAATGGCAGAGCTTACTATAGCTACTGCTCTCCAACTCGTTCCCTTCTTTAAATCGAACGCTGTCCTCATTAGGACTGCAATTATTGTCAGGAGGTATTTTAAACCGTTGTATGCCTGAGACGCATCTTTCTCTTCAACCCACCGACGGAGACACTATAACAAAACCACATACTAAGAGGGTCAATAGTTTGATGGGGACATGGGGTTGAACCCAAACTATGAATGTAAAGGAAGACAAGAATGATGTTTTGAAACTAAACAACATAGTTTTGTACGGTTTTTGTCTTCAAAATCGATGCAAAATTGAGTTCACATCATACTACAGTATGGTTTTGTTACTACTGCTTTCATACTAAAGATAGAGAGATGCACAGTTGAAATTGAAACAAATCCCTAAAAAGTAAAAACTTGTTTTTCTGAAAAAGACATTGAAAGGTTCGGTGTCGATGACAGTTAAAATGATTACCTTTGGAACTATAATAGACCTGCATATGGTCCCTTAGCCCAAATTTCTATTAAGAATACAATTGAATATCTGTCAAAAAAAAGTACAACACAAGATGAGATTATGGTAATACCTGGAGCAACCGAGACCAGTATGGGAGAACTGCTACAATGAAATAGAAAGAATTATAGATAGCACTCTGGCGGCAACTGTTATGCCTCTTTCTAAAGTCTCCCCATACATAGTAGCAAATATAGAACTCAAGACTCCTGAAGGCCTGGACCTGATATGTAATTTTTGCGCACTAGTTAGTTTGTGGAGTGAATGCAATTTTTAATATATCTCTTGCTATCCAGCAACAAAGATTTGCATAATAAATACCTGGCTAGTAAGTTGGTCTGCCAAGAAAAAGTCAATGAGCGTAACCTGAGAAAGCAGAAATTTAGAAACTATAAAACAATCTAAGCTATCGGTTTAGCCTGCAGTTTTTGTTTTAATGGATTATGTACCTTGTAGAAAGGAGCACAAATACAGCGCCATATTGATTTGATGAAGAAAAAACGACCCGAACGATATACAATGTCGAAGGGGCAAAATGCTATGCCAAGTACGAGCTGCAGATAGAACACAAAGAAAAGGTGATTGGTTATGTCATCTATTGCAAATCCCTAGTTCTTGCTTTAAGAGGAGAGTCTTCTGCTTTCAAAATCTTACAGTAACCAATCCCAAAGGAACTAATTCGGTGAGTGTCTGATAGATTTGACTGCGTGGATCCATCTCCATGTCCAGGTTTGCAAGGCCACCAGCCAGTGAAAGTAATGTCAGACCAGCACTGAGTAGAAAGACTTCTCGGTATCCCAACTCAGTCCCTTGCTTGAAATCGAATATAAACGGATAGTTGACTCGGTAACATCTCCAAAAGTATATGTTCACGGCATACATGAGCATATGCAGGATGATATATGCAAATAAACTGAAATAAAATTATATAAATCATTCATTTAAACAGGGTAATCCGCTGATATAGTAAGTGAAGATACAGAAGAGACCGAATACTTAAAAGAATTAGAGAAGAAAGAGAGAAAAAAGTTATCGATGTTTTCAGTTGCCTATAAAGTGGAAATATGTTTTCCATGTACTGAGTACTTCCTTCCTTATTCACAAGCTTCCTCGCATTTATAACCAAAACAAGAGCCACTAAAAGAGCTGTTGTACAGCCAGCAAAATATCCTGAATAAAAGTGTATTAGTTAACGCCCAAAAAATACAACAATAGCACACACCAATATTCTTTACTTAGCCTAATTGTAGAGCCAGAAGTGACACTAAAGTCAACTCAGTTGTGAAAATTTAATTCATGGTGAACAGGTTCAATTTACCTAGTAAGAATGTTGTTTTATGCTTTCCCTTTTTAGCTGTTGGCCTCAAGGATTTCATCCCTTTTCTGCGGTTTGAGTTACAGAAGTGCTTGACAAAGGTGGCCTCCACTCTCTCCAGAACCGCAGTAATCTGTGAAGTGACACTAGCACATAAGATACTGCACATAAAACCATTACTGAATTTGTGACAGTTTTAAACCACACAGACTAAGATCTGTCAAACAGCTGAATCATTGAATATGGGACTAAGTTTAGAGTTTTGTCAGGTGACATGTGTGATACAAAATGCATCCATAAGTAGATTCTGTGCTCCAAATGCATATATAAGAAGATCCAATAAACAGAGAATGAACCAGTCTTTATGTATTCTTCGCATATTAAAATGAGTTATTACAGTCACATTATATACAAAATGAGTGCAACATTTAAGAGTACGTTTCCAGAAAAAGAAGGAAAGATGAAACTTGGTAAGCATACAGCAAGGAAAATAATTTTGACATAGAAATTTGAGCTCTTAATTTTTGTATTCAGAAGATTTTCAATTTTTAAGAGGGAATTCCTTATAAAGAGCATTTAATTCTATTGATAAATAATAAGACTGACCAACTTCTGCTGCGTATAGTTGATTAATGAACACATTTGAACGAACCTCATCAGAGCTGCCAATGTAAGAGTTGTCCACTGCCTTTAGGTATGATTTTGATGCACCCCTCAATGTAATCTACATCAATATGGCGCAAATCAAATACAAACATATTCTTCATCAGACAGGGAAAGCAGGCAATATTGGAAGTAAAACACAAGCCTTAACCAGACAGTAGAAATCTTTGCCACAATTTTCCTTCATAATGGAAGCATTGATACACTGATGAAAGGTACTGACCTTGTCATATTTCTTCATCACCTTCGACAGTGCCAACAGATTCATAAAGCTGGTGCATCAAGCAATAAAATTAATATGTTAAGTAACACAAAGTTATGTACAGAAATATTCTGAAGGCCAATTTACTTCTTGTTACGTACCTATAACGTTTTAGTTGGCGAAGCTTCCAGTGGAATTCAATAAAAACCTGCTTTAGTTGCCCTTCAGCCTTTTTCAACTGCGTCCTGTTAAATTTCAACTTCTTATCTTTGGAATCCTTGAGGAGCATGGCTTTTATGGTTGACTTTGGAGTTTCTGGTTCATTGTTGATTTTAACATGTTCAAGAATGTCTAGGGGAGCTGGTTTAAAGTTGTCATTGCCACCATTACTTTTATCAACAACCAGACCTCTATTAGAGTCCTCGAGATCTTCTTCATTTGCTGTCCCCACTTCCTGTATTGCGAACATTTGCTCTTTTCCTGCAATTTTAGAATACGAATGTTCAGCTTGGCAACTAGGTAGCAAGAATACTACAAATTTAATTTAATTTTCTCAAGATTAACCCATGTAGAATCTCCGAGGCATTGTACATGGCACATAGACATAGCAAAGTACAAAATGCCATAGTTGTACCCTGTTATTTCAGTAAATCAGTCGCATCAATTCTATACATGCTACGGACACTTACTTGGCATTCTTGGGGTGCTTGGGTTAGAAACAGTTGAAGTAGCCAAGCTAGCAACATCAGCCACGAGCTCTCTCACTGCACCAGACATATCAAGACTTGGATTTTCGACCTTGATCCGTAAAGCAATTAGAGCATCCATTTGTTTATTAAGCAGCGCGACTTCGTTCATAACCTCCTCAACCTTGTCCTTGTAAAACTTATCAACCTTGCTGAATTCATAATCAAGTGTATTAAAGAAAACCACTTCTTGGTCAGTTGCATCTTCAGAGGGAATAAGGAACTTAGTCTCGTATTTCACATTCGAGTTTCCTGCTCCTTTCACTTCCTTGACCACTATAAATTGATCTTCAATATCTCCTCCTCCATTTTTGAAATCATGACTTTTTCGTTTCTGTAGCCCACTGAAAGACCTGTACAATGTCAAATCTCGAACCAACGATTTCAGTTGTGTTTGTCCTTTCTCCTCCTCCTTGCATTTGAACTTGAGGATGTCTTTCAACAATGTTTTGAGATATCTATAGTCTAAGTAAGCTTCCTTCCACTCAGGTAACATTTGTGACAAGTACTCCTTCCCGAACTTCATCTTTACCCTCCCTTTCTCACACTAATCAGGAGGGCAGTTATATATGACTGAATTCAGGTTCAATTGCTCAAAATATATGAAACTGAGAAAAAACAGGAAAAGAATAAGGAAAAGGGCTTTATAAATACATTATCTAAAACTCAAGATAAGAATGAATGAAATCGAACAGTTAATTAGTAATGAGAACTGATAAGTGGTTAAGTAGAGAGATTCAGAAACAAACAAAATCAGAATTCAAAGACAATCATAAAATACAGATTAGTAAGAAAAATCAGAACTCCAGATAATCAACATACTTAGTAACGGGAAGTGGTTAAGTAGAGAGATTCAGAAACCAACACTTTGAACAAAATCAGAACTCCAGATAATCAAGAAATATATATATATATATATATAGATTAGAAAGAAAAAATCATAATCCTGATTCCTGAACATAGTTAGTAGACATCATTATGAAAAAAACATACGAGAATCAAGTTACATTACTTCCATTAATAGCAGTAGCAGGAAGGAATTTAATGAACAAAACCCTCTTTACATAGTCAAGTTACATTACTTCCAACAATAGTAGTAGCAGGAAGGAATTCAATCAACAAATTAAACCTCACTTAGAACATGGAATTACTGTTCGCCATTAATGCAAATACAAGAAAATGAAAACTACACTAACATCAAATCTTCTTATGGAAAACGAACAAGACACGTTAAAATCTAACTAACCATTAGTAGTAGATTGATGTGTTTTTCTTCTTTCAGCAGGGGCTGTAAAGTGTGTCATGTTATGTAATAGCCCACCACCGTTTGTGTCTTGTTAAGAACACATGAGTCAAAACAATCAACCCGTACGCGTATGCAACAAAACAAAATGCATTTATTTGGGACGATAAAAACATGACATTTGTTCCATTACTTTACCCCATATCCAATACTATTTATAGAAGAGAGATATAAGGGCTCCTAAATTGATTGAAGGGCTCCTTTAATAAGACGAAATAGGGACATTATGAAGTAAAACACAAAAACCCCTTATCCATCATATTTTTACAATACCCAAACCACCCCTCATTATTAATCTTAATTATATAAATTAGTTAAGATTAATTTAAACTAATCATGATTAATTAAAGATAATCTTTTACCTAATCAAATGATTTGAAGAAAAAAAATTTATTTGAATTTGTGTTTGGTGGGAAGAAAAACTTGATGAAATCACGATTTGAAAGATTCAAATTTTGTTGTTCAGAGAAATTTACAGTTGGGTTTCATGTCGAACCCAACCGTAACCATAAGAAAACCGAAGAACACCAATTTTTGGCCAGATTTACGGTTGGGTTTTAAACAAAACCCAACCGTAAATCAAAGAACAATGATGAACACCAATTTTTGGCCAGATTTACGGTTGGGTTTTCAACAAAACCCAACCGTAAATCAAAGAACAATGTTGAACACCATGTTTTGTGCAAAGTTACGGTTGGGTTTTAAACCATACCCAACCGTAAGTAGAAGAAATGATAAACACCATTTTTCCAAAAGTTACGGTTGGGTTTTAAAGGAAAAACCAACCGTAACTCATCCTTTTGAGGATTGATTTTTTTTGTAAAATTTGAGTTTTAAAAATCAAAATTTTGAAATAATTCAATCATTTTTACTAGATTGAAGGTAAATTGGGTGTTTGAAACAAAGAAAAAACGAAAAACACACAAATTAGATAATCCAAATTTGTGTTATCCAGTAGAATTTACGGTTGGGTTTTGGCTTATAACCCAACCGTAACAATTATGTTAATATTTGTTCCTATTTCAACACAGAATTAGCCAGTAGAATTTACGGTTGGGTTTTGGCTTATAACCCAACCGTAACATATTCTGTTATTTTTTGTTTCAATTTCAACACAGAATTACGGTTGGGTTTTGCCTTAAAACCCAACCGTAGACAAGTTGTGGTGTTTGTACAAATTGTATTACGGTTGGGTTTAGTAATCGGACCCAACCATAAATGGTCCTGTTAACTGTTTTTTGATTTTCAATATACTCCAAATTGGGTTTAAAACACAACTTTGTAACTTATTCCTTCTATTGTAATAGATTTAAAGTAGTACATTAAAGGAATAAAACAAAGGAAACGAAATACAATAGACCATTGGATGATTACACTTAAACACTTAAAGATAATGGCGATAATCAAACACCCGACTTGTTTCCATAATACGGTAGCAATCTGTATGTTTGAACTCCTCCCCATATTTGATTCTATACTGCTCCATAGACAATACATGCTGAAAAAAACAAATCAATTATTAGTTTGAGTTTTTGAAATCTCTTTTTAATTAACGATTTATTAATCGACAAACTTACTCTTTCCACACCGTTCTCGTAGGGATTTGCTTCGAATCTCATTTGCTTTTCCAGTTTTAAGTTGTTCATTTGTCGATACAACGTCTCTAACCGTCTCTTGATGTCTCTCCGCGGCCTATGATTTACATTCCCCTCTAATGCCACAAACATTCGAAATACCCGCTTCCACCATTCTTCGGTATCTTGACCCTCATACCAATTTTGTTGTGAAACAACGTTGTTATTGTTGTTATAGAAGGCTCTATCGTAAGCATGCTCTAGCATCGTATGCCACGCTCGAACAATTGCAACATCTTCATCATTCGTGTATGTGTTTACCATTTTTAGTGGTTGAAAGGGTATGGTGAGAATAATGAGAAAATCTAGAATTATAATGAGAATGAAAGTGATAGAGAATAATGAGAAAGTGACAAGTAAAAGCTTCCTTTTATAGGGAAAAAGGAACCAACGGCTTGATTTTTGAAACAAAAAATCCGTTGGAATTGTGTACTTTAAGGAGACGGAAATTCAGACATTTTGAGAATCCCGCAGAATTTACGGTTGGGTTTTGAGGTGAAACCCAACCGTAATCTAGTTGTGGTGTTTCTACAATTTATTTACGGTTGGGTTTAGTAATCGAACCCAACCGTAAAATGATATTTAGAGTGAAATGTAGTTACGGTTGGGAAGGCTCACCTAACCCAACCGTAACTTCTAGTGTTAGTATTAGTGTACATTTTACCATATTGTTACGGTTGGGTTTTGCCTTAAAACCCAACCGTAATCTAGTTGCGTTGTTTGTACAATTTTTGTTACGGTTGGGTTTAGTAATAGAACCCAACCGTGAATATGAATGTTTGTAGTATGAATTGTAGTTACGGTTGGGTTGAGTCATGGAAGCCAACCGTAAAAGCAGTTTTTAAGACAAAATTAGTTATGCTTGGGTTTAGTTCATTTTCTTATCAAATACCAGAGTTGTGAAAAACCTTATTTTTAACATTAAAGGAAGAACCAAAGGAAACGAAATACAGTAGATCATTAGATGATTACACTTAAACACTTAAACACTTAATCATAACGACGAAACTCAAGATAGAAACTTTGTTCCAAGATACGATAGCAATCTGTATGCTTGAACTCCTTCCCATATTTGATTTTATACTGCGCCCTATCCATGGCATGCTGAAAAAAATAAATCAATTATAAGTTTCATTATTTTAAATATTTTTTGAGAAAAAACGATTTATTAATTGACACACTTACTCTTTCCACATTGGTTTCGTCGGGAAATGCTTCAACTCTCATTTTCATTTCCAGTTTTAGGTTTTCCATTTCTTCATACAACGCCTCAAAGCGTCCCTAGATGGTACTGCACGTCCTCCGATATCTATTCCCGTGTAATGCCACAAACATTTCAAACACACGCTCCCACCAAGAATCGTCCCCCTGACAGTCCATCCAATTTTCAGGTATAACAACGTTTCTATTGTTGTTATAGAAGGCTTTCTCGTAAGCGTGGTCTATCATCGTAACCCACCCTCGAACAATTGCAACATCTTCATCATTCGTGTATCGAACCATTTTTAGTGGTTGAAAGGGTATGGTGAGAATGAGTTGGAAAGTGTAGAATTATAATGAGAATGAAAGGGATAGAGAATAATGAGAAAGTGAAAAGGAAACGTTTCCTTTTATAGGGAAAAAAATCACAACGACTAGATTTTCAAAAAAAAAACCGTTGGAATTGTTTTTTTTTGTCACTATTGAGGGATAATTTACGGTTGGGTTTTGTAATGAAACCCAACCATAACAAATTTGTGGTTTTTGTAAAGTTATATTACGGTTGGGTTTTGGCTTAGAAAGCAACCGTGAATTTTAATGTTAGTTTAAGTGGGATGATCATTTACGGTTGGGTTTTTGTAATGCAACCTAACCGTAACAAACATGTTATTTTATTGCAAATTATATTACGGTTGGGTTTAATTATCGGACCCAACCGTAAATATAATTTTTTTAGTGGAAATGTAGTTACGGTTGGGTGATTTCTTGAAACCCAACCGTAAATGATCATCTTCATTTCCTATATTCTTCATTTTTTATGTTTAAATCAGTGTTGTATTTGTTTTATGTTGGTGGTAAAAGTGGAAGAGAGATAAGAGAGTTTTAACCCAAAATTTTGAAAAAACCCAAAATGAGTGATTCTAGTGGCAAATTTGTGGAGGGTGAATCCTTGTATGATTGTCAAACTAAATTCTACATACTCATTGAGGGAGACCCAACTATGTATGATTATTTGGATGGTAGAGAGGTTTTAAGTGTAAGTTGTGATGGTGAAACTAAACCAAATGGAGAAAGTAGTCGTCAAAGTGAAGATTCAACTGCTGAGAATAGTCAGGTATCATTGTAACTTAACTCTTTTTCATTTTTTGCTGATATTTAAGGAAATGAGGTGCATAATCAGTTTTTTTTTTTGTTACACCATCATGGTTACGGTTGGGTTTTAAGCCAAAACCCAACCGTAACTATACATTTGTGTTTCTGAAAAATAGAGTTGTACAGGTTTACGGTTGGGTGGTTACCAAAAACCCAACCGTAACTTATTACGTGCATAGGTATTTAGTTCCCTTGTTACGGTTGGGTTTTACTCTTTAACCTAACCGTAACATTGGTTTGGCTTTTTTTGTTGTATTACGGTTGGGTCCGTCGATTATACGGTTGGGTCTGACGCTTCTAACCCAATCGTAAACTTATTGGTTTTAGTGTTTTGTCTGACGCTTGGCCTTGATCTCTTTTGTTCAGCTCGCGGTTGTAACTCAACCAATGAATGGTCAGCCTCCTCCAAATGATATTGAAACTATAGATATTACGGATCACTATTTGAACGACCTGGTAGGTTATTGATAAGTTGTTAATCCCTTTCGACATCTAACATAATGTCTTTTTTTTTTCTCCTAACTTTCTGTTCTTGGACCATGCAGACATGGGATAAAAAAGATGATGCAAAGAAGTAGGCTACAGAACATGGGAAACTCATCATGTGTGTGATTGTTTGTAACAACCAACAAAAACACAACCGCTTTCAAATGGTTTGTGAGTGTAGTGGACAATACACAAGACATGCAAAAAAGGGTACTGAGTATGTACCAAAGACGAAGATCAACCGAAAAACTTACACTAAGAAGACGTGATGTCCTTTCAAGCTTCAATTTCGTAAGAACAACAAGAATAAGTGGTTCTTGTCTACGGTTGTATGCGGTCGTCACAACCACCTACCACCAGAGACTTTGTTAACGCATCCTTCTATGGCCCGGCTTACCAAGGAAGAAAAGCTCATCGTAAACGATATGACGGAAAAGCGTTTGAAACCCAGTGATATACTCGGGCACTTGAAGAAAATAAACTCAAATAATGTGTCTACGTTGGAGACAATCTACAACTCCAAAGCCAAGTTGAAGCGTGAGAAATGGGAAGAAAGGGACCCGATCCAACAACTTTTGTACTTGGGGGAGACGAAAAACTACACCATGTTTCACGAAGAAGATGAGAATAAAGAAATTAAGCATATTATATTGGCTCATTCCGAGTTTATAAAGTTAGCACGGTGTTCCCATCAAGTGCTTATGATGGATTGCACGTACAAAACTAACAAGTATTAGCTCCCGGTTTTGAATGTTGTAGGGCAAACTTCTACCAAGTCCCCGTTTAGTGTTGCCTTTTTCTTCTTGAGAAACGAGCTCGAAGAAAGCTATGTGTGGGCATTGGAACAAATTAAATTATTCTACGTTGAAGGATATACCCCTAAGGTATTTATCACCGACAAAGAACAAGGCTTGATGAATGCCATTGCAAGGGTATTCCCAGATGTTCATCATCTTCTTTGCACGTTCCACTTGTGGAACAATATTCAAACCAAGTGCAAAACGATTATTCGGCCAACAAAGAAAAGCGAGATGGAGAGAATTAAAAAATTGCCGGTTTCAGAACAAGAAACGGCCAAAGAAAAATTCGAGGAGGATGACAAGTTGGCGGAACTAAAATGGGCTACTTTCCAAACTGAATGGGACGCTTTGACATGGTCTATCACCAAGGAAGATTATGAAGAAAATGTTCGTATGTTATGCTTGCATTGAAGTAATTATCCAAAAGTTGTGAACTATTTGATGGAGCATTGGTTGAATCCTCACAAAGAGAAGTTTGTAGCGGCGTTCACAAACCAATATAGGCACTTTGACAACCAAGCTACAAGTACCGTGGAGTCATCTCACAACAGAATGAAGAAGAAGCTTCATAATTCTGATGGTGGGTTTGTTACGGTCTTCGAAGCGATGCACGATTATTTTCTCCGTGACCTTGACAGAGTTAAGGAATCTTTTGAAAAAAGCCTTTCTAGAAAACACGTCAACTATAAGGACGAACCATTGCTCCAAAGTATTTTTTATAAGGTGTCGCATTGTGCTATTGAGAAGATAATGTACGAAGTAAAGCACTGTAGATTGGGCAACTTACACGGAGAAGAAGAATGTGTTTGTCCTAACATGTCAAGTTTGGGACTTCTCTGCCGGCATTTGATGCCCAAGCACGAAGAAGACGGTGTGATCCCAATTGAAGATATTGATCCGTTTTGGCAACAATTGTCTTTCGATGAACCCATCGTCGAGCAAGATTTTGGTGCATCGTTTGCCGACACCCACGTTGGAAAGGCTTTAGCCAACAAATACGATACATTAAATAAGGCGCAAAGGAAAATTTGGTTGACGAAGTTGAGTTATTTCGTGTTTCCACGCACAAGGTACGCTGTCAAGGAACCAATTAGAGGGAAGAGAAAAGGTAGGCCTTCTACCAAAGAATCGAGGGCCGTCGGACGCAAAAAAGCAAGGGAATTGCATGAAGAATCAAAGAAAAGAAACCCTTGTGTATTTGAGCATTTGCAAAAGGAATATGAAGCAGAGGATGAGAATGAGGATGATGCTGAACGAAAAATAAGTCAAACGGAACAAGGGGGGCCAAGTGTAGTAGATATTAAAGGAAAAGGTCCCGTGGTTCCCACTCAAGAAAGTTCAACAATTGAACTTGGTACCAAGGGAAAAGTTCCTCCACACCCAAACTTAAGTATGAAGGAATTAGCAAGAAGGAAAAAAAAAGTTAGTATGAAAGAATTAGCAAGAAGAAAAGAAAAACTTAAAGCCAATACATTAGTGGTGATGTCATCGTTTCCGGCTTTTTTTCGTCCATACATAAAGGCAACCGACGATGTTGCCGGTGATGGTAATTGTGGATACCATGTATTCATCGAACAAGTTAGACCATTTAACGGAGCAGCAGGGTTGGGTATGGACGAAGTAACTTATGTAAGACATAAGTCAGCGGTTGAACTACGCTCTTACCCGGATTTATACAAGTCAATGATGTGTGCATATAGAGATGAAGAGTCGTTGTTAAACGAGGAGTTCATCGCTCTCGAAAGGCGTTTAATAGGCAACAAGAATTGCACTAGCGAGTATTGGATGAGCATGCCAATATGTGGGCAAATCCTCGCCAACGCTTTCAATTGCGTCATACATTATATCTCAAATGGATATTGTTTTACATTTGCACCAACAAGATCAACATTTGTCGAACAATTGGCTAATAGAAGATGTGTGATTGGGCTGGTCCAGAACTGCCATTATGCCGGTCTCAAGTTGAAAGAAGGAAGTCCATTACCCCCTTTACAGGATGGATACGATGGTGATATCGCCAAGTCTTGGTGTCACCGGTTCAAGCACAATTTTGAACTCTAGAAGGCATTAAAACCCTCCCCGACCTTTCAATTCATATCATTTGTTTCTGACTCAGAGTCGGAATGATAATATAGTAAACCTGGAAGGCATTTAATATTCGTAGTAACAATATCATATGTATGTTGGAGGAATCATAATATTAATATATTTTTTTTTTGGAAATGAAAAATTTGGAGTATCACATGTGTGAAAACAAAATTCACCCAGGTTTACGGTTGGTACTGAGTGCAAACCCAACCGTAAACCTACCAGGGTTTTTCACCCAGTTTTACGGTTGGGTTATGACTCCAAAACCAACCGTACAACTGCAACATTTACGGTTGGGTTTTGAAACCAAACCCAACCGTAAACCTGGGTGAATTTTAATCTGGAAGGTTTACGGTTGGGTTTGCATTCAAAACCCAACCGTAAATATTTTTGTTAACCTTTTTTGGAATTTCAGTTCACTCAAAATTGGGTTCAAAACACAAAATTTATGTAAACATCAAATTTTTGACCACATTACAACCCATGAAATCATTAAAGTAACCTGGGATACAATTGAAATTACCACTAACAAACCCAAATGGCATTACAAAAGAACTAATAAATAGGGTTGCGAGTGAGCAAAAAGTCCTTTTGGATGTGATAATGAGGTAGGTATAAAAAGGGCCATATTTTCCATCTCCTCCATTCTTCAAGAGATCTCTGTAACACCTCATCTTCGGTTTCACCCCTAAGTCGTAGTTGACCAATAATACGAACTAATGCCATAAATTCTTCTACGTATCGGTGTATAGTGTTATATCGACAAATCAAGTTGACGTGATCACGGTTAAAAGGGTTGCCGGTTTCAGAACAAAATTTTTCATGGATTGTTTGCCAATAACTCGGACTCGTTATACCACTTTGCCTTCTTTCTTCTCCTCTTTTTGGAAAACATAATACATAGTTGCGGCAAATACATAAATCTCATCCAAAGAAAAATCTGGATTTTTAATCCCAGGTTGACCCATATTCCACTATGTTAGAGTACTAGTTTTGTTAGAGATGATTGTTGTAACATAAAGGTTTAACTTTTAAAAAAAATGGATGAGTTGGATATGTACTCAACTATTTCACTTATAAACCAGAAGTGTAACGGCTATATTTTGAAAAATGGGTCGTTCAAGGTTTGAACGGCTCTATTTGAAAACCCAAAAAAAAAATCAAAAATGACCCAAAACTTTCCTAAAAATAGATTTTACGGTTGGGTTTTGGCTGAAAACCCAACCGTAATATCTTTAAAAAATTATGTTTTGAGGTTCTTTATTTACGATTGGGTTTTAAGCCAAAACCCAACCGTAACCAACCTTTGTAGCTTTGAGTTTTAAGGCAAATTAGGGTTTCAAAATCAAAAATTTGAACTTATTCAATCATTTTAACTTGATTGAAGGTAAATTGGGTCATTCAAACAAAGAAAAAACGAAAAACAAACAAATTAGAGAATCAAAATTAAAGTTATCCAGTAGAATTTACGGTTGGGTTTTGGCTGAAAACCCAACCGTAATATCTTTAGAAAATTATGTTTTGAGGTTCTTTATTTACGGTTGGGTTTTAAGCCAAAACCCAACCGTAACCAACCTTTGTAGCTTTGAGTTTTAAGGTCAAATTAGGGTTTCAAAATAAAAAATTTGAACTTATTCAATCATTTTAACTAGATTGAAGGTAAATTAGGTCATTCAAACAAAGAAAAAACGAAAAACAAACAAATTAGGGAATCAAATTTAAAGTTATCCAGTAGATACGGTTGGGTTTTGGCTGAAAACCCAACCGTAATATCCTAGGGAAATTATGTGTTGTGGTCATATATTTACGGTTGGATTTTCAGCCAAAACCCAACCGTAAAATTATTCTTTCATATTTACGGTTGGGTTTTGGATGAAAACCCAACCGTAAAACTGTAGTATTAAAATGTGACAGATTTACGGTTGTGTTTCCAGGCAAAACCCAACCGTAAACCTGTCACATTTTTCATTTTGCCAGTTTTACAGTTGGGTTTTGCCTAGAAACCCAACCGTAATACTAATGTGACTGGGTATTTTTACCGGGATTTCCCAATGCATGGTTTCCAACTTAAAAAAATTAATCAAATAAATTTTCACGTGCAAGTTAAATTCAAACTTCAAATCTAACTTCACATTAAAGGTACAACTAATTCACACATACAAAACAAAACCATAGACATAGAGTTAGGGAAAAGGAGGAGGGGTAGGTCGATGACTTTGACGAGCTCTTTTTTTGCTCATAATATTACGATGAGCAGCACCGCCACGAGTACGAGCTCCAGCACGACCGCCTCGAGTACGACCACCACGTTGCGCATCCCCGGCTTCATCATGTGTCTCTTCATCCGATGCTTGGGGCTCTCTTCTAGTAGTACTCGCATCTCTAGTCTCGCCTCTTGTACCGGGTCTACTCCTCTTTAAAGTCCGCTGCACATCCTCAACTTCATGATGAAGCTCCCTAATCAAAGCTTGGAGTTGGTCAGGCTCCTCACATCAATTGTGCTTAGGCATGGATTAATAGAGTCCGCCAATGCAACGGCTTTCTTTTTCTATTCACATATGAAAATAAAAGTAGGATGAGTGTTTAGTAATAAATCTTAAAAACATTAATAACAAAAATAATGTACGTACCAAATTGAAATATGCCTTCTTCCAGAAACCATCTCCTGTGTTGATTGCCAGAGTCTCAGGATCATTGTTGATGATAGTTGGATGACCAAAATGGTGATACCACTCCAAGTAATCTTCTGCAGCCTCTATGTGCTCGGAGAGGGAGTTAACTCATTCCTTTGGACTTGGTATTTCGGATCAGTGCGGTTATTCCAAACCGCAACTGAAGGCGTCGGCTCATAGTTTAGCACGATGTTTGGCCATTCGATCATTGACCCATTCACACACAATTTAAACATTTCGCGTGTCACCGTTGTTTGGACGTATCCATATTGCCGGAGAGTTCGGCGGGGGTTGGACATCACGTACCCAAACGGATGATACAAAGGGTCGTTGTAGCCTGCCACGTCCGACAATTCACGTAAATCCTCAACATGTCCATCACCCTCTATGCTAATCTTCACATAAGGGTCGAAAACAACATCATCAACCGTGAAAGCATCAATTTCTGTTCTCATCTTTGCTATGAGCACTTCTTTATATTTTGCCTGCGTCCCGGTGAAGACGAATTTCTTTCCCGTAGGTCCATTAACATCAACGCTTGTTTGAGGAGCCAGTCTGGGAAAGTGATCGTATACCCATGCCTATAAAGATAATTAATATTAATATAATAAAATGAAAAAAAAATAAATTAAAATTGAACATTGAAATTCAAACAATAAATTACCTGAAGCAGACCGGTATTACCGGCAATCTCAGTTCTCCTGACCCTCGAAGCTTTTCGAAGGTTAGCAAGTAGGTAGGCCAGGGTGGCAGTTCCCCACGAGTACTGATGGGTCATCCCGAGATCACCCTGAAACCATTGTAGATACTGGACGTTGACTCTGTTGCCAGAGTTGTCACCAAAGAAGATGGTGCCAAGCATATATAGCAGATAACCTCTGGCTGTTCGAATGGCTCTGGTGTCATCTATGACGACCCCAGCCATTTCCAACTTTGCGGTCCCTCCAAACTTCTCCCGTAGTGACCGCAGCAATATTTTCTTGCTCATGGATTGACCTTTCTTCTTTGGCATCCCCGGTTTATCTCCACTCACCAATTTAAATTCCGATTCAGCTTCGGTCTTCTCCCATCCAAGTGTTTCTTTGACAAGTGCATAAATATCACTCCAGGACATGTTGTTGTCAAAACCCTCAAACACTGATTTACCTTCCACCTCCAGCCCAAGAATTGATTGGACATCATCCGGCGTTATAGTCATCTCGCCGAATGGGAGATGAAACGTATCGGTTTCAGGCCAATAACGT
Source organism: Papaver californicum (assembly GCA_023531435.1). NCBI lineage: Eukaryota > Viridiplantae > Streptophyta > Magnoliopsida > Ranunculales > Papaveraceae > Papaver > Papaver californicum. The sequence goes on along the minus strand of JAJJMC010004445.1, from coordinate 5,134 downwards.
TCCCTGAAGGCTGCACAGAAGACACTGTCATACTCCCACATTGAATGTGTAATTCCGGGAGCTAACCTGGTAGCATTTACCAGAATTTGTACAGCCGTACATTCATCAGTTAAGGGCCAATGTTGAGCCCTTTGACGAACCAATTTCTTGATCGCCTGTGTATGATCCTACAAAGAATAAAAACAAATTTGTTTTACTTACAAAAGTTAAAAAACAAAAATTTAACAGAATAAGAGAAGTAATTAGAATAATACCTTGGTCGCTGCAACTTTGGCAGCCCATGAATGGGGATAACCAAATAATATTGCAGATTTGTCTGGGGCCTCACCCCATAGTCCTCCATTCCTCTTCTTGAGCCACAGTTGAGGTTCAGCCTTTTCTTTCGGAATTTCTTTGGCAACCCTTTTCTTTGCCTTTTTTTTTCGAATTTCTTTACCTTTGCCTTGAGGACATGTTGTTCTCTGTCCCCCTCTTCTTCTTCGTGTTGTTGCTATTGTGGTGGTTCTCTAATTACAAGAGAACCTCTGGGTGTTGGTAGATCACCCAAGCCTTGAAACACATTATATTCCTCTTCTGCAATTTGAGGAACACTACCACCACCTACCTCAAAAGAGGGATTATGGGTCTTGCTCACGCCTCTCTTCTGAACCCCTAAATGCTTTCCGTGGCGAGGGGTTGGAGTGTGAGAAATAGGTGTTAAATTATTACCCCTCTTATTCTTCCTACAACACACAACCAATACAAGTTAAATAATTTCAAAGCAATTCAACTTCAACAAAAAAAATATTCACTACACAGGAAAATTTACGGTTGGGTTTTTTCTCAAAACCCAACCGTAATTTTTTCTCCCATATTTTACGGTTAGGTTTTGAGAAAAACCCAACCGTAACTCATATATAGCTGATGTGCACATCAGGCTACATAAGAATTACGGTTGGGTTTTTCTCAAAACCCAACCGTAAAAATATAAGTACAAAAGGTGGTCCATATGTTACGGTTAGGTTTTAAGAAAAAACCCAACCGTAATACTCAAACCAAATTTTTATGGACGCTCTTTGTTACGGTTGGGATTTTCTACAAACCCAACCGTAAGTTGTTTTTAAAAATTGGCGCAAATTATTTACGGTTGGGTTATCTATTGAAACCCAACCGTAATATCCTGAACTATTCATCTTCTTCCCTTTGATTTTGCGGTTGGGTATTGAAAATAACCCAACCGTAATACTCAAGAACATGAAATATTACGGTTGGGTTTTGACACGGACCCAACCGTAATATCAACTGTGTGCAACATTTTTTTCCCAAAATCATGATCAAACATGCGAATAAATCAATTACAAGTTCTAAGAATACATGGGTTTTCTACAATACCTTAGATACACCATTGTTGGACTTTTCGGTGCTTGATTTTGCTTGTCACTGTCGATTTCTTGTTGAATCTCTTGATTAGGTTGAAAGGAGCAGGGTTGATTGCCATCATTGCTACCTTGAACGCCTTTAGTATGCTTCTTCATCTCGAATTGTTGAGTTGAGTTTAATCGTCGATGAATTTTACGAATCGGCGATGAATCGAGGGAGATTACGGTTGGGTTTTGATAGGTTTTCTTCTGTTTAAGTTTTTAAAAGTTATGAATTTTGTTAAAAGAGTTTAGGTTTTAATTGGTATATGGATAAAATGGTCATTTAACAAAACCTCCTAGAACATCCCTTATCGTAAAAATGGGTCACCTCGGCTCAACTAGGAGCCCATCACTCAAATTTTGGAGCCCATATCAGCCTTCTATTTATACTTCTGATTACTTCTACTTGAACACATCAAATTAATACCTTACCTATTCTAATTCAGTTAGGACTATGGATGTGTATTATCTCTGTGCCCAATTCCACGTATGCTAAAATTTACTAAAATCTTCTAGTTTTGTTTGCATTCTTTTGTTCAAAAATGATTTATGGATAGAAAAAAAAAAACAACTAAATTCATATGATAAAATGTCCCCGCTAACTTCGGCAAGCGAAATGGCATTCACCGATAAATTTGTAAGAATCGGTTTTTATAATATTTACTTTTTTCGGCCCGTGTCTTTTGTTTTTTCTAGAGGAGCCTTTGTTGTAAAGGCTAAAGAGAGAAAACTTTTCAAAAAGGCACTGTCGTGTGCTGCCGTGAAGATATGACCGCACGGTTCACCATTCCGAAGAAGCATTCTTCAGTAGTGGAATGGAAGAAAGGATTTAGGCTGTTAAATTTCACGCATATCTCGATAACAGTGAATTTGATAGTTTAAAGGTGTAGTGTGCCTCGAGTACGGAATAGGTTGGGCAGCACTTAGACGGATAAAACGCGACAAATTCTCAAAACACTAAGACTTGGACACGTTGTGGAATCAGTATTTTCCATTAAAGTATATATATTATGAATCTAATTTCTCAACATTATTAATAAATTATTGAAAAAAAATTATTTTACAAATAATAAATATATATGTACAATTTTTTTTTACATTATTAGTATACAGGTATACTAAAATAGCGTGTATCATATTTATATGATATTACTGATGTATCTAACATAGATGCATGACCATTTTATAAGCGTCCATGCTGTATTAGAGCTTCTCCAATGGTGTATGTGGATGTTTCATATGTGATATTACTTTAAAGGCATCCTCTAGGTATAAAATCCTAAATGTTAGAGAAAAAAATATTTTATCTCCAACCCATAAAGCTTTTAACCATTTTTTACTTATTTGTAATTTCCATTTTTATTTTTTAATTATTTTTGTTAATTAAAGTGTGAAGACATTCTCTAGGTGAATGTCTAAAACTAGAGGTTAAGCTAGAGGATGTCTAACTTTTTTTGGCCACATCATCCTTACATCAATGGGTTGAAGATTATTTTTTATAAATTTGATTGTGTATCCTATGTGAATTAAGACTTATTTTCTTCACACACAATCCATTGGAGAAGCTCTTAGGTGATAAGCGGTTCAAACATAATATCATAACCACCTATCAAATAAGATATATTTTTATCAAATAAGATACTCCACTGATCACTTGTCAAAACACTCGTGAAAATTCCACCCATAATAAGGATTAGAGAGCTTGCTGGAATTTTGAGGATGTGAGTGAAAATTGTTTTCAAGTTTTAAACTTCAAGAAGTGTGATCAGGGTCATGCCTTTGCACCCATAAGACACTTAGTGAATAGGAATTATCTAGAGTCATGGACATGGTAAGTCACCTATGGATGAAAAGACACCTCATAAAGTCAATATTTATATAAACACATCTCTTAGTTTAATTTTAAATAAGTTTTTAAGAAGAAAGAAAACAAGTCATTGTGTAAAGAGTCACAGTCATATTTAAAATCACTTTTTTTTTTTCTGAAAATACTTAAGAATTGGATTAGTTGTCGACATTCGTCGGCCGAATGGAATTGTAGTGCTACAATCTAAAAGACGGAATCGTTATATGTTTGGAGACCATATCCGTAAATGAAAACAGAAAAAAAAAATTCACTTGGATTAAGAAAAATCATAACTTTTATAATAAAAAATTATCTTCTTAATTTACTCTTATCTTATTCTAAATATTTTTTAGATATACCTAAACCTATGTATCTCGGTCCACTGAATAAGTCGTGTTTTTTTTTAAATAATAATTTTATTAGGAACTAAACAGAGATTACACGTAGATATGTGATATCTATAGAGTCGTTTAATACAATTTGGTTAGTAAAGCTTGGGATTGCGTGGTCTCAAATGTGAGTTGCCAAATTACCAAGTTGACTTTCATCTGCCGTGTGGTTGGCTAGGTCATCCGTCGTTTGGTTACCTTCCCTATAGTTGTGTCGGATTTCACAATATGGTATCTGGCGGATTTTAAGTTTGATCAGCGATCATTCCTAAGATGTACCAAGGTCGAGTTGCGGGAGAAGTTAAGAAACGATAAAGGTTTTCTGAATCCGTTTAGGACCTTTGTCCATTGTCTTTCAGAAGCAGCTCTTGATGCTAATAGCATAGCCTAGGTTTCAGCTGATAAAACAGTGGTAATTCCCAACGGTTAGGCGAAAGCCAGTACAGTTCTTGCCTCTAAATCTATGCAAATGAATCTCGCGTCTGCCACTCCTGGGTGGCCTCTAAAAGCTCCATCTGTATTGATCTTTATCCTCGAGGACATGGATGGACCATTCCGCAGAGATAATTATTGTTTCTCTATTGGGATCCATTTGAAGAGATGATGGAATATTGCCTGGAATTCCATGAGGAGGGGTCCCTTTCCCATGTATACTTTTATTGTTGTTGAAGTGATCCCATCAAAATGTCCTTTGTTGTTTTTTATTTGTGGCGAGATATTAGTTTATTTCTGGCTAACCATATGGACCATAAGAGAAAACAAAATGAAATAATGGTGGAGGACGGGCCTGGCTGTTGCAAGATTTAAGGGATAGTTGTCTGGGGAATTATAATATATATATTGACAGTAGGTTGGTTGTTCGAAAGGCTGACAATGAGTGTGTTCCATGCTATGAATGCTTTTGTTCAATGCAAAAGAAGGCGATCAACAGATTTTGGTTCAGAATTATAGTGGGACAAAGGTTGGAGTTGGTGATTCCACCATAGAAAAAATAAACAAACTTTTGTTGATAGCTTTCTATAAGAAAAATTGTATTTTTAATGAAAGTATAAAATCCACCTTAATTTAATCGGTGGAAAGGGGTTTGGGATTGGGAAATTTAGTTTTGAGGTGACACGAATATATCCAGAAGCATCATTAAAAATCTACCCATTGGAACAACAAAAATTATAAATTACAGTGCATCTTTATATACCCGAAACGCATACTTGAGGATCGACAGACAGAAAAAAAGAATAAACCAATAATCGGCTTATCCATTCAGTTCAAACCAACTTCAAACTGCAACCATCATAGTGTGATCGAACAGAAAGTGGTGGACCAAACAGCATTAATGCTTAACCCCTCATACGTGTCCGTCTCTTTTGGAACCGGTCGCCTGATCTCGAAGGAATTGGTTGGTAGTTGAATGTCAGTCTCCATCTCGGTGCATATGGCGTAAAAGCGGTGCTACTTGTCACAGGGGTGCACCAAATGGCTCAACACATGGCTAATTCACC
>JAJJMC010004433.1:0-21103 GCA_023531435.1 Papaver californicum | reverse complement strand
GTGAGTTAGTATTCGATTGTGTGTCTATTACGTGTTTTTATGCTTTTGTAGGTACATTAGAAGAATAAAGATTTGTGGAAAAATTGGCTCAAAAAGTGTTCAAAGCACCCGGGAAAATGGATCAAGGCACCCACACTTTGGATTGGGGCACCCTTGGATCGGGATGGGCTGGATCGGACCAACTCAGCGGGTCAACTCAGCCCAGTCAACTCGGTCAAAGCCAGTTGACCGAGTCAAACCCAGTTGACCGAGTCAAACCATCATCGGGAAAGTCCTGTTTCAAACAGGAAAGGATTTGGTTGCTGATTTGGAGTTGTTTTCGTAAATTGAAGGTGACCCATTGCGATTAGAGTTCAAAGCAATAGAAAGACATCAAGAAATCCCGGAAAATCAGCTCGGAAAACCCAATTTTGGCCGGAATCAGGACTCGGTTCCTGTTTGGATTGGGATTGAAGAATTGGAGTGATTCGAGAGAGTTCTATTAGGTTTAGAACTCTCTCTAGGGTTTGTGAAGTCTATAAATACGAAGTGAAGCCAAGAAAATCAAGGACAGAAGCCTAGAGAGCGATTCAGAGAAAATCCGGTGAAGTTCCGGCGCCGCCGGTGACCTGTTGGTGCATCGCCGGCACTGTTCTTCACCCACCATCGCTGAAGAAGACGACTCAGCCCACTTATAATTGTTGCTGTTCCACTGTTACAGCTCTGCTCCTGTTGCGTTAAGTTTTGAACGTTTCTGTTGCTTAAAGCTCTCTGTAACAGCTGAACCCTGTTCTGTGACACTTATATACGTATCTGTTCAGCTGTTGCACTATTCTTTAACCTTGTAATCAATATTTTGAGCAATGAAATCAACTTTTGAGCAAGTTTTCTTCACCATGGGGTAAGTTTATTTACTGGGATGATGGATAAGGTATTTTTCTCAATTTTATGTGATTTAATTATTTTCTAATAATTATTTATAATTCTTTTATTATTATTTGCATGGATTTAAATTAGAAAAAAATGGTTTTTATTAAATAGTTGTGTTCTCTTTTGATGGGTCATGCTTAGTTAATTACTCTTGATGTCTCATGCTTAGGATTTACAATTATTCTTTTAGGAAACATATTTTTGGCAAACTTGAATTAAATTGTTAAAAAGAATTACATGATTAATCACATGAATTGTTAGAAATAACTGAATCTTGATTCCTAGTTTTCTCCATATTTTCTAAAAATATTCTCTAGTTTAATTTCCTGATTTTTATTAGTTTAGATTAAGTTTAATATTTTCTAAAATCATTACCTTCACAAGTTCGAGAATCGAACCTTTATTTACCACTATATAAAATCACATCAAGTTATCTAGACTTCGCTAATTCACTACGAATAACGACTATAGATATAAGATTAATATTCAGACTCCGGGGTAAACCCAACTATGAATAAAAATCAAAATTAATAAACTCAACAAGTTTAATGAAAATAAAATAATTTTAATTAATCAAAAAACTCCCCTAATTTTTGTTTTTGGAGCTCCTTATATATATAACTCCTACTAAACAAACCCTAAACTTATCAAAAACCGATAAATTTGTTTTCCAAGGTATCTACTACCTTTAGGCAACTTTCTTAACTTATTAGAACTCTTAAAATAAATTTATAGACTCTTCTAAAATTACCTAAATAATAGATCCGAAAATTAATTATTTTTCTACTAAAAATAACATTAATAAAATATAAATAATAGATTTATTTTCCATAACCATCAAATTGGTGGTATCCCACTTGGTGAAGACATTGGTGAACTGAGACTTGAAGTTGTTGGTGTAGAGGAACCACCAACGTCGTATGGTGACCTTATAGGAACTTGCCGCATTTTTGCTAATAAAGCATAATTAAATTTGGGCAAATTTTTTACGCTACCATAACACCCTTCTAGTTCAAATGTTTTACCGTGTTTTAGGTGCCATTCCCTCCGATACCTTTTTTCCATATTCGATGGTGATTCACCACTCAGTGGCGGATGATGAGCACATTATAGGACATGAGCAACATATTCATTTAATTTTTTACTCATTTTACCGAAGCGAGTACACAAAGTAGCTAGATCACGTGAATTGGCGTTCATGGTTTCCTCTTTAAACCCCACAAATATGTTGCCCCACAAGATGCTTCCTTCTTGAAAACAACCATTGAGGCTATCTTGTATGCAACGAATATAATTTCTACAAATGCTTTCATCTTCGGCAATTGAAAAACTTGTACCACGAACTTTTTTAGCAGGAACATCTATTTGAGAATTCATTATGCAGAAAAAATACTGAGTTTTGTCTTAGATTAAAATAAGGAGAGTTTTGATTTAGATTAACACAAGTGTATGTGAGAGATTGAGATGTAGAGAAGGTGTGAGTTGAATTGAGTTTGAAATTGGGTATTTATAGGAGTTCCATCCAGGACCGTTGGATGAACTCAGCGATAAGCGACATAGTCTTGGACGAGCGACAATGAATTGGCCGCCAATTAGTCTTTGTCGAGCGACCAAGTCTTTGTCGCTCGACCAAGACTTGACGCGCTGTGCATCTGCTCAAATTTGATCATTTGAGAGGTCAATTTGATCATTTGAGAGGTGCATAGTGGCTCATCACTTCTCAAATTTGATCATTTGAAAGGTGCATAGGAACTGGCTTAATAAGACAAAATAAAGTCATTATGAAGTAATTTCAACACACCCCTTATCCATATATTTTTCGTAATAGCTAATATACCCTTGATTAATTAGTGTTAATTAATCGTATTATTTGTTAATTGATAATTGATTAATTATATAATTTTTTAATTTTAATTTTTTTTAAATAAATTTTTATTTAAAAGAAAACTAATGACCGGTAGTCTATAAACTACCGATTATACAAGCAGCCCCAAAATATATTTTTTTCCAATTTTGAAAATTTGAAGTCCTATAATCGGTAGATTCCTGAAGTTTAATATCTACCGATATGAAAATAGCCCCACATATAAAATTTTCCATAGTTAAAAAATTTCAAATTTTTCTACTCTCACCATCGGTAGTTTTGGCAAATCATATATCTACCAATTGTGAAAGTATCTCCAAATAAAATATTCCAAACTTATAAAATTTCGAATTTTTCATCATTCACAATCGGTAGTTTCGACAAATCATATATCTATCGATTGTGAAAATAGCCCCAAATATAAATTTTTCAAAACTTAGAAATTTAGATTTTTTCTACATTCACAATAGGTAGTTTCGACAAATCAAATATCTATAGATTTTGAAAATAGCCCCAAATATAAAATTTTCAAAACGTAGAAAACTTAGAATATGTCTACTTTCACAATCACTAGTTTTAGAGATTAATATATCTAACGATTGTGAAAGTAGCCCCACATCAAAATTTTGCAAAATTTTAAAATATTTCGAATTTTTCTATTTTTACAATCGATAGTTTCGACGATTGATATATGTACCTATTGTGAGAGTAGCCCAACATATAAATTTTCCAAAAATTTAATTTTTTTTGAATTTTTCTACTTTTTAATAGGTAGTTTATGGTTTTACATTAGCAATCGGTTATTGTAGTACAATCGGTAGCTAATTAAAATCCTGTATTTCAGATTATAGTCGGCTAGTTTGAGTTTTTTTTTAACAAAATTTTAATTTTTTTGTATTATTTTTTTTGGATTAATAAAAATTAAAAAGTTTTTAAAAAATTTAATAAAAAAATTAAAAAAATTAAATTAAAAAAAAGTAGTTTAAGATTGAAAGGGTAGAGGAGGGTAACTTAGTACTTTTATGATTTTTAGACACCTCTTATCCTTTGCATAAAATAAAATTAGTTATTAAAATTTCAGGTGGTCAGGATCACTTTTTATAACCCGATGTATTTTATTTTTTAAGAAAAACACAAAAATACAAGCCCAATTTTTTATTAAAAATTAAATTTTTTCATTAAAAGAATTTAATCCAAAAAGGGTTTAAATAAATTTTTTTTTACTTCGTACATATATATTATAATATTTATGATTTAATTATCTTACTTTAGTTGTAAAAAAAATGAAAACTAATATTTTAAAATAAACCAGAAGTTATGGTAAGATTTTAAAAAATGTTAATTAATGTTTGGTACTTAGGTTTTGATCGGATTTAGTCTGATTAGACGTTGACTTACATTGATTAGATTAAGTCTAAACTTTTATTTAATAATTATTTAAAAAAATATCTAGGAGCTTACAGTTATACCCTTCCCTAAACTAAGCCTAAAATATCATATAGTCTTCTCATACGTTCCATGCCTCAACCTTTCTTCTTCTCCGCCTCTTCTTGTTCTTCGTCTGATAATAAAACCGAGAAGAAAAAAATAGAGATTTGAGAGCGTAACATGAAGGGGAAAGTTTAAGAAAATGTTGTTAACTATGTTGTTGGTGTTGAGTAAGCAAAAGAAAATGTAAAAATACTAAATTGAAGAAGAGAAATAGTTAGGGTTTTCTGTGTTGAAGATTGAAGATGAAATTGATTAGTCAAAGATAAATTTTAGAAGAATATGAAGATTGTCATGCTAATAGAAGGGTTAATTATGGTGAAGAAGAAGAATTGAGTGAAATTAAAGACTAGGTCAAATGTTGTTCTCGTTTTCTTTATCTCTTTTCTGTTACTGCAATTGAGCTGCTAATCGAGAGAAGAGATGGAAGAGATGCAACTGCTAATCGAGAGAAGAAATAACATAGAAACAACATAACGAAGGGATTAGTGAATGAATTTGTGGTGGTGGTTTTGAATCTGTGGAGGTAAAGATAGGCCTGTTGAGAAAATCTGAGAATGGGTTTGTGCTTGAACTGCTGCTATAGAGGCGATTAAGATGGATAATAGGTGTTTTCTTAGGTCTGGATCTGAGACAGAGAAACCAAGAGAAAATGAGCAAGAAACAGATAGAAGAGAAATTCGAATTGAAGAGATAAATGTCATTGTTGAGTGAAGAAGATGGATTGCTGCTACCATTGATTTTCTGGTTAGATCATGATGATAAAATGGGTAATCGATTTTGGAGAGTTTGGTTTTATTTTAAATTTGTTTTTGTCGGGAAAATATATCAAGAAATGGTGGTTCAACGTTAGTTAGTTTCGATCGTCACTCCCTTTTTTCTTTCCTTTTGTATTGGTTAGTATATAATATCTATATTAGAAATTGTGAAAGTTGCTGATTAAACTTCAAGCATACAATAGTGGATTTGATGATCCAGAAATAAGGCCTAGGAATAGAGACTAGGCCTAATCATCAAATGAAGTTGTATCACTTATCAAACTACAATTAGGATCTGTTATGGGTTTGTGTTTGGAATGAATGGATTGTTGAATGATTGATGAAATTGCAGGGAAGGACCCATTAGAATGGCCTGGATTTGGCCGGGAAATTGCCAGAAATAAACAAAACTCTGCCGGATTTTCAGTCCAGCCGAGTCGGTTCACTGACCGATCCAATACACTTGACGAAGAACTAGTCAGCCGAGTCAGCTGGCCTGTACAATGAAGGGTATAATTGAAATCCCGTTAAATAATTACATTTTATGTAAATTTATTAATAATTACTAAACAGAAGTTAAGACTTAACCTAATCAACACGGTTCAACGTCCATTCCAGGTACAAAGTTCTAATATTAGATAAATATTAGACCAAAGCCTAAACCTACATAAAACCTGAGTACTAGAGTCTAACTAACCTTTCTAGGAATTTAAAGATATATATTGTTTTGAGAGATTTTAGGATTTTTTTATAGGAAATTAAAATTGTAGACCGAACAAATTTTATAATGATTTGCCAATTGTTAATTAATTAAGGCTAGTCAAACACGCTGAATCCGAGGGAAAGGATGATGCCACATTCTAGTGGCGTATATTTGGCATACAATATAATAATATTATATCTTTTTTCCTACACCAAATTCTTATCTTGCCCTAACCTTAAAATATAAATAGGTCATTTTATTCTTCAGTATCGCCTCTATCCCCAGTTATGTGTCTATAATGATAAATCCAACGCTTGTTCTCGATCATCAAGAACAAGTGGGAACTTTTTTGCTTCATACGAGCCTTAAGTTGTTTACTTGGATTTCTGAGACTACTTAGTTGTACACCATTAACCATGTTTTTAATAAGTAAAAAAAATTTTAAAGTTTTTTTTTTTTTTTTGAATCTATGTGGTATTAATCATGTTTTTAATAAGTAAAAAACTTTCAAAGTTATTTTTTTGTTGTTGATCTATGGGGCTATTTTTTTCTCTTGAATAGAAGGCTAAAATATAATTTTTAAAAGAGTTTTTCTGATGTTTGAATGTGAAATTGAATACAATCTACTTATTTTTTATTTTTTTTAGAAAACGGTCTAAAACAACATTTAACGATTCAATTCGGCGACCTGAGAAGGTAATTTTGCCAACTCCCTAGTCCCGCTACACAATATCTTTCCCCTCGGAAATATATCTCTATAACCGTTTTGGGTTTTTAAATTTTCACAATCATTTTTCTCCCGCTCTCAAAACAATTTTTTTTAGAATTGAAAACAATACTTCTCTACTTCTCTAGCTTTCTCTGAATCTGGTCTCGTATTGTCATGTCCAGAATGATTTCTGCTAAGTTTCCTTCATTAACAACTTTTCTCTCTACTATTTTAACTGTTTATTTCTCTTTGTTACTCAATTTCGCATCAACAATATGAATATTGTTAGGGATTTTTTATGTTGTTCCATTATGAATAGTGTATGAATCTTCATGTTATTTAGCAATCCGATTCAAGTTTTATTGATTTTTTCATTCAATTCTAGTATGGATCTTCATCAGGTTCGGTCCTGAGAAATTGATGTCCCGAAATTAATCTTCGAGATGATGCCCTAATATAAGGCTATATACAATTTATAAAAAAAACTAGAATTTTTTTTTGAGATCATCTTCTTAACACTAAGCAATTATTTATTTTATTAGATCATGATTAAAAGTGTAATAGAATAAAAAGATGAATTCAAAAAATATACTACCTCCGTTTCTGGAAAAGATTTACTATCACTTTTTAAAATTGGCCTATTTTTAGGCTAAAATGAAAAAGTGATAGTAACACTTTTCCAGAAACGAAGGGAGTATTAATCAAGAACGAACGTATCGACATAAAAGTTTATAAAATAATAAGACTTTTAGGATCGATTTATATTACTACAATGTATCTACTATATGTAATAATATTAATTTAGTTATAAAAATGTGTCTCATGTGTTAAACACACAATAAATAAATAAATTTGTTAGTTTCTTGGAAAACATGAAAAATTATGATATAAGTTATGTCCCTTTATTTTAATCCCATTTTGTTGCTACATAAGTTGTGTCCATTAATTTTAAACCCCATACTTTGCTACATAAGTTGTGTCCCTTCATTTTAAACTCATTGTTTGAATTATTTTTTGTTGATTCATGTGAAAGATATGTCTACCACTTTCAATAGTTTAATATTACCAAAAATACCAACAAACTAATTAAAGTTTGGATTTTTGTGTTCAAATTAAAGCTATACTAATAATCCAACGTATCATAAAAAACGATAAAATAAAAATAAAAATTGATGGCCCTAAATATTTGCTGCCCAAAGTTCAACTTTGAGCACTTTATGTAAGGGTCGGCCCTGATCTTCATGTTATTTAACAGTCCGATTCAATTTTTACTGATTTTTCATTCAATGACTGATTAATGTTGATTTTATATGAAATTAGGAAAATTGTTTGCCTTAAGGATTTTTACTGGATCTTTATCTGGATCAGGGATCCATAATCCAGTAATATCAGGTATGTTAGTTGAGTTTTCTATACTCAATAGTCAATAATCTCTATCTCTCTTCTTGTTGATTAATATAATCAATTTACTTGATTACTGGAATCTAATGTAGGTTTTTCATGTAAGAGGTCACCCAGTTTGTACAATTCTAGAAGCCCTAGAAAGTTAGTCATCTCCAACTCTGGTATTGAGAGTTTTATAACTAAAACTTCTCAATCTATGGTCAATAATGTCAAAGAAAGTTTTAAAAAGCTCATTCCAACATCTGTCAAACAAATATGGACATCTTCTTCTATGCAAGCAATGTGGGTTTGTTGTTTGTTGTCGTGTTCTTCAATGCAAGCTTTGTTTACAATATATTGAAGAAAACTTTGTCCTCCAAGCTCATGACAAAATTTGTTAAAGCTGTTGGGAAAGAAATAAGTAACCAGTTGATGAAAAAGTTTGTAGCTGTTTTGTTTGCCGTGGCACTTGTGTACAATTTGAAACCATCTTCTGAATCTTCCAATTCCTACATCGATGTGGGGGTGACTGAGAATACCGAGTCTGAGTCTGTTATTCATAAGTTCGCGAGAGAATTTAAGGTTGATATTGATCATGCCCTTGTCACTTAGAAGAATTTCAAAGCTCTAATTAAAAGTTTTGAGAAGAAAGAGGATTTGAAGTTTTTTGATGGGCAAAGTTTGGTGTATTTGGATAATTTTAACTTGGAGACTGCTAAGGTAGTTTTCTTAATTTATTCTTAGTTTTTTTTTAAATCAAATTTCCTTCCTGCTAGTTCTCTTTTGTGTAGGTTTTGTTAACATTCAGTAAAGATTTATGATATATGCATAGGGTGCACTCAATGTGTACGGGCCTGCCCCACAGATGTATTAGAAATGATACCTTGGGACGGATGTAAAGCTAAGCAAATAGCTTCTGCTCCAAGAACAGAAGACTGTGTGGGTTGTAGGAGATGTGAATCCGCTTGTCCAACAAATTTCTTGAGTGTCCAAGTTTATTTATGGCATGAGACAACTCGCAGCATGCGTCTAGCTTATTGATACGTTCCAGAAAGCTTAAGGGTTCTTCATTTATCTTGAAATATACTTCCTTCTCACTAATTTTCTTTTGTTCTCCAGATTTATGTGGCTTTCATGATGCGTTCCGAGAAAGAAGTGTTTTGTGACATCAAGGTGAGTTACTCTAATAACTTCCAGTGCTTCTTTTTGATTATATTATATCCCTATCCCTAGTTTGATGTTATTCTTTGATACTTTGTTTTGATTCCAGTCCATTGTGCTTATGGAGATCTTAAAAGTTCAAAGGGGTTCTAAGATCGGTTTGGAGTGAGGATTGGTAGGCATGTACAAATTAGGGGTTCCAGATTAATAGTGGTATATTCCTGCATGCTTGATAGGAATACAGTTTAGTAATTAGCACCCTGTTAGTTATTGGGTATATCATAAATCATTGTTAGATATTATTGTAATTCCTCCAAAGTTTTAACTACTATCAAGTATTTTTACACGATTGCGAATGCTTGTTTGTTTCATTGTTAATTGAATCTGAGGTGAAGCCTTCACCATTCAAATTTTGCAATACCCCATTTCAGGGGAGTAATGTAACAACCGCGCAGGCTAAGTCTGAAATACCAGCAGGTCTAGCTAGAGAAAAAATACGTAGCAAGCAAACTTCAACCGTGCTCTGATTGCATAGGAATTGGATATGAAATAAATGATTTTGCCGGCAAATCTTGAAATTGAAATAACAGCCCATGATTTGTCTGAGAGATTGATCACTGAAAACACGATACGACCCCCTAATGGTATTCTTTCACCTATTCATGAATTGATGTGCACTGTTAGAATTTGTATAAAAATAAAAAGAAACCTAGACAAAATTAAATAGCTAAATAAGAAAATTAAGCAACTGATTCATCAATTACTAACAATAAGCAACTAAAAATAATAATAATTATGAAAAATAACCAAAAATATTGATACCTCTACCCGAAATTAAGCAACTAAACAATGAATCTCAAACTAAAATTAATAATAATTATGAAAAGAAAAAATTCTTCCCTTTATATTTTTTTAATTTGTGAAGTCAATATATATATATGGAAGAAAATCGTTTGAAATTTAATTAAGGTAGTAATTATCTGACAGATTTTTATCCTTTAATTAGTTTTCATATAAATATAAATCTATTTACATGCATTCATAAAATTTTCTCAAATTTTCTAAAATTTCTCGGAAACAATAATAGAGTTTGTAACGGGTAAGTTTTATCAAATAAAATTTAAATATTTGATAAAAGTGGAATTAGTGCCTTAATTTCGGCTACCGTTTTTTTTTTTTCCGTTTTTATATCTGTTTACCATAATTACAGGTTGAGTTATATCTGACAAAATCTTCACACAAGGTATCAATGGGTACAAACTTGGCTAATTGGAGTTCATATAGACGTTTCAAATTAACGAGAAATAGACATCATCACCTTCCTCTACATGTTTCATTGCAGATCTAAGCTTTGTAATGAGTTCATCCTCTAGCTCCCTTAGTTTAGTGTGTGCACAATCTTGCAGGTCTCCTCGACTCTCAGTGGAACAAAAGCTCATAGCCTTTAAACAGAACCTCAAAGGTTCTTTTTCGCCATGTTTGAAAAATGCTTCTTTGATGAACCGGACAACTTTTTCAAAATTCTGTTCTTGGCTCAATACAACTCGAGATTCATATTTAGAATTATCTCTACCAGCTCGAAATTCTGTTCTTGCCTCCTTGTCAGCCATGAATTTAAGCAGCAGTAGGGTAATTATTCATCATCGCTAAAGTTATGCCCCGTCTATTATTTTCCAGTGCTTCCTTTTGAGCTTTGTTGTAGTACTGCTTCCGGTTATCAGTAGGCGGTAAGATCCTTTCTCCAACAGCTTTCTTAGCCGATGAATGAAGCAGTCAAACCAAGTTGGAGGCATCAACATCAGTAAAGTCTTTCCCAGGTTTCTCGTCCAAAAGCATAGATACAATGCATTTCCAGTCTTTCATAGCCTTCATATGATCCCAGACACCATCAATAACATAGGTGATTAGAATTGGATCTATCGAAAAGTCTCTCAGTATATGCAGTAATCTTCCTAGATGAACATCGGAGGCGGAGTCGTTCTCATCTCCTTTCACGGTGCTATATTTCTGAGCAATCAAGTGATCATTCACTAGTGCTCCTACTGAACGCCTGATTTCTGGTGGTTGGCAATAAGCAAATCATACAAAGGGCCCAAGTCCTCTTCAGATAGAAGCTGATGTCTTAATAATTGTTTCAGAAGGCCTATGGCACACACAGAGACAGAAACATCAATGTCATGAGCAGCAAGTTCAATCATTCGGTTTGAAAAAAAATCGGTGAAAAACCCAAGTGATGGGACATAATCATCAACCTCATAGAGATTTTGCAAAGCAAGAATGAACATTTTCGAACACCAGCATTTCTGTCGTTTAATGCCCATCCGAGGTACTTCAAGTATAAATCTTGCAAGAACAATGAGGGATACGACAGAACCCAGACACCAAGAGATTGTATACATGACATCCGGATATTCGGATCAACGTCCCGCTGACGATGCTTAAATAACCCTTGAAATAACTTGAGCATCATTTTCTCAATCACATTAATCTTTTCATGGGTCATTTCCAACCTTTTTCCTAGTGAACCGCCATTTTTTCTTTTCTTGACTTGCGTTGTTAACTGTCTCTGTGCAGTATTACGCTGAGACCCGAACATGTTTGCAACAGTAATCAAGGATGTGACAAGTTGAAGGGCAATCAATGAAGCAACTTGGCGAAAAACTTTTGGAGGAGAGCATGACAATGCGATAACATAGTCTATAATACACTTTTCAAACAAAACCCCATCCAACAATGGACCATTTTGGCACTCAATGACTAGGTTGTCCCAGAAAGATAAAAGGTTTTTCTTCAACTGATCCTTCCTTTTAGATGATTCTTCTTCTACTTGTTTCTCCTTTGTGGGCAAGTGCCTCCACCAGACTGACCACCACATTATCCACATCTGTTTCATCATTCAAGTCATTCTCAATGAGAGGATATTTAGTAGCTCCGCGAACCTCGAAAAGCATCATAAGCAATTCTATCATAGCAGATTTAGGACGACCCAGTTCTTGACAACATGGGGAATTTGCTTCCCATTACCTTTTGACACTATCAATCAAACTCAGATGATGATCAACATTTTTAGGAATGCGCCTCCTTTTATTACTAGGTCCAATTTCTTCTTCTTCATTAGAACCAATATCATCAGATTCAACTGAAAGTAATTTAGATTTCTTCTTTCTACTCGGCCGTAGAGATGAAGTTTCTGTACTAGTTGTTGCCATCTCCGCCATGAAGCAAAAGCTTGCCCTAGAAGGAGGTTTTAAGACATCTTAGTGATTGACCTTTTTGGAACAAATCTTCTGAAGATTTTCTTTGGATTGGAAATATCTATTTTTAGAACACATTAGCAATTTCACACCTTCGGTATCCAATGCCACTGACGTACGGCTCATCAAGTAACCAAATTGGACGATCAAGTGCAACAACTCTAGCAAGCTGGAGTCTTTTCCGTTGACCCATGGAAATTAAGTACCCTTGATTTCTCATTGATAAGCCTGCCTAGTCCCATGAGCTCCAAAGCTGCCTTTAATTTACCAGACTTTCCTTCAAGGACTTCAAACCATTGAACATTATCAAGAACAGTGAATTTCTCTTTGACAGCGTCTCTGAGGGATAGCCAATTGAGTTGGAATTTGTATTGCTTAAAAAATCCGACTTTGTAATGTCGTGACCATAAGATCTCTCCAGCTGAGGGTCTTGAGAAACAAGCTAACATTCTTAAGAAAGTGGATTTCCCTGCACCATTTGCTCCTGTTAACACTATCGAGTGCATTACCGTCATGGACTGATGCATTAATGTTTCGAAGAATTAGTTGGGCATTTCTCATGCATGAGATGAGACATTGTTTAGGAGGAAGCGGTGGTTTCCTTATTACTGTAACATTTTTAATCTCAATTTCTCCTGCACCCGAACAAGTTTCCTACCGGCCGGCACCCCGACAATAACTTCACTTTTCTAGTCCAGGCAGCATTTTTCTACCGAGCTGTGGATCATGCATCACTGATCTGTTACTGTCCCAAAATGCCCTTCTCATTATTTATTAAGGCACCCAGCTTGGACCAATTGGACCCCCACCATGCCTCAGCATGGCATTTACATTTATCAAATTCCACTACATTTTTAAGGCACCAGCTGCTAGCTTTAGAGATATGAGATATGAGGGTATCAAACATCGATTTTCTGTTTGCTTTTATTTTCAACAATAATGAGCTCCACTCTCTAGAAACAAAATTATTTTTAATTAAAAAAAAAATACTTTTAAATAAAAAAATAAATATCAAAACTGATTTTCTATGCTTTAAAATAAGTAATTGTGCTCTTTTCTCTATATATTACTAAATAAAATAGAGAGGGAAACAGATCATATTTGGATCATAGAATGCAAATAAAATTGAATTGAAGAGAAAAATCATGGCTATAACTAATTTCATCAGAGTCCTGTCTACCGCCCTTGTCTTCATTTACGTTATCACGTCTGTTTTATTACCACGTAAGTTGTTGTCATCTTATCTTCTTCACACTATTTATTTTTCCATTGTCCTCCGTATGTTGTTAACAAAAGAGCACGAAATTAATCATATATATGTTTATTTTCTGCAGACGTATCAGGGGTCGCATGTTGCCAGCCAGCGCAGAAGAGGGATGGGGATGGGGATGGGGCTAGGGCTTCTGCCGAGACCTGTACCGGGTGCCGATGATCACACCGGCTTTCTCTTGAATAAGTGGAATAGGCCGCACTAGCACTGTACCTAGGCATCGATAACCTGGAACGTACTACTTGGCTACCAACTGGTCATTAGGCAAACCTTAAATATTGTATTAGGTTATGCCTTCTGTTATATTCAGTTCGTGTCTGTGTTGTCTCATAAAGAGAATTGTTTTTCTACAAACTGGTTATAATGTGTTGTATCAAAGAATCTGGATCAAACAAAAATTAGGATTTCTATGATAAGAGAGAGATTACCAGAGGAGATCGGAAATTGAAAGAGAGAGTTAAAGAATCCAAGTTTTTAGGTAACCAGGGTTTTTCTATTTGTTGTGTTGCTCAAAAAATCTAAAGTTTTGCATTCACGCTCAGTAACAAGGTGTTTGGTTACCGGAAGTAAACAAAGATATTTTATTTTATGAAAAGTTAATTTTTTTTACTTATAGAAATTATTTTAAAATATGTACTTAAACTAATTTTTAATTTTTAGAAATTAAAAAAACAACTTCTTAAATGGTATCCAAACAGGTTATAAATAAACATTTTTCTTTAGAGATTCCATCGGTAGGGCAGCCTCCTACGGATCCCTCATATAGACATGAGTTTTTTCATCCCTTTTCTTTTCTTTGCTGATTACGATCAATGAAATTTCTCATGTTGCACTAAGTTACTGTCGGATGTATGCATGCGATCCGAGAACACTTTGGGATGAAACACGCGTAAAAGCATTTTCTCCAACTTTGGGATGAAACACGCGTAAAAGCATTTTCTCCAGCACCCGATCAATAACTTCGCTTCTCCAGCATTCTGTTGTTGCCTTGCCCTTGGCTGCTGCGACCATTCAATGCCCCGCTTTACAGCTAGAGAAACCGCTATGGCTGCTGAACTCCAACCTGAATGTCTGTTATAACAATTGTATCAAGCTGACACAAGACCAGCACCATATTGAAATGAAGCATCCGCACACAATTCCTTTGCTAATGTTGCCTTTGATCATCAAACTTAATCCTATATTCATGAATGCACTTCTCTAAAAGGATAACGATATCAAGCAGAGCAAAGTAAATGTTCGGTTCAGCTACTGAATCTTGTTGTTTGATTGCACTTTGAGAAGTTGGAAACAAACAGACAACTTCATCCAGTCTTTTGAAGCCCAAATATACTAATATTTAATACAATTTGTGAATTTCACTTAATATCAGCTGCACTCAACCGAAAACAGATTCTGGTTTAGATGATGTCCATTATGGATCCCAATTAATGAATTAAATGATAAAACACTAAATTATGATTTTGACGAATTAATACAGATGTCTTGAAGAACAATATCCATTTCTGAGATTCACAATCTAATATATGAGGGCATCTATACAAGATACGGCAAACATTCAAAAGTTAGTAGAGATTGCTGCATCCTAAACTACGAAGTAGGTATACTGTACATGAGATTATTTAATTGTTATCATATCACGATTCCACTCGGCATAAGTGAATCATAACTACTGTTGGATAGAAGAGATGTTCGAGATACCTCCTCCAGCTTCCCATTTTCCAAAAGCAATATGCGATCAGCCATTAGAACAGTTTCTAATCTGTGGGCAATCACAAGTACCTGCAATCATGAGGTACACAAACAGAACTAAGATTTTGAAAACACACAACACAATTCAGGCTAAATTATTGTACATGTCTAAGGAAAAAAATAAGTTTGTGGTTCTTACAGTACGGTTTTCCATTAGCCGCTCTAAAGCTTGTCTGACTAAGAGCTCAGATTTGCTATCAAGAGCAGAAGTTGCTTCGTCTAAGAGAAGTATTGAGGAATCTTGATAGATTGCCCTCGCAATAGCTAGCCTATAATTCGTAAGAGAAGCTTATCAGATTTTTTTGGAGCATCTTTCTTGTCATATATGAAGGCAATAAAGGTTTGAGGTCAGATATATGAATGAGTAGACCCATTATTAAGCTTAAACTGAGTAATTTCTAGGGTTTGGGATTTCACCTCTGTTTCTGTCCCCCACTAAAAATTGAACCCCTTTGCCCAATATTGGTTTCATATCCTGCTGGAAGGTTTCTGATGAACTCATCTGCAAACGCAGTCTTTGCTGCATGCTCAACCTTCTTCATATCAATTTTGCCTAAAAAATCCCGGTAACCAATGTTTTCAGCAACCGTGCCTGAGAAAAGTGTCTGAGAAGTATATGTCAACATTCTTTTCATGCATTAAACAGAGATAAACTACCAGAAAAAACCAAAGAACTAGCTAATACTTTGTCAAACCAAATGATGAAATACAACTATAACAAAATGATCAAAAAAAAAGATATATATCTATGCTTGAAAGGTAAAAATAGACTCACTGTGTCCTGAGAAACTAGACCAACATGCTGCCGAAGACTTTCCAGTGTAAAGCTACGGATATGATGATCATCAATAAGGATAGAACCTGCCAATAAAGGAAGAATTAATTAAGTATTACAAGGGAAATAGAGTTGATATTTTGCGCCCAGAATAAAAAAGCCACATAATCAAAAGAGCTGATTAGCTGATTCAACCACAACAATTGCAACCAAATAAAAGGTGGAACCCACTAAGGGATGCCGAATATTTTTAATCCCTTACCACACAGAGGCTCATAAAGACGAAGAAGCAGTTTCAAGAAGGTTGTCTTTCCCCCTCCAGAAGGCCCTACAAGAGCAACAGTCTCTCCAGGTTTGATATGAAGATTCAACGTATTTAAGACAAGAGGCATACTTTCTCCGTACTTAAATGAAACATTGCAAAACTTTACATCCCCAGTAACAGACCCAAAATCAATTGCATCTGGTTTTTCAATAATCTGTATTCAGAAATAAGAGATGCAGAACCTTAAAAATATGCTTTGCTGCACGCAGAGCAATTAGCAAACTTGACCTATCTTTACTCTCTAATAAAATAAATCATAGCTGAAAATGAAAATACTAAAATGCACAAAGCATATATTTTCTATGCCACAGAAGCATCCTTTTAACAAGGTCGGTCAAACCTGAGCTAGTGTGAACAATTGCCAGTCATTCCAATTCGAGTCAGCTGAACCATATGATCCATAGACAGTTTTAAGAGAATAAATCTATGCCTCACATTTTACTCATTTATTTTATTTAAAACAGCAATAATGAAACAAAAGTTGATAACAGAAAATGAATACCTGAGAGCTGAACTTGGTTAAATCGAACAAGCGCTCTATAGCTGGTTCTCCCTGTTTCAACTCATTGTATGCGTTACCAACACCCTGCATGATTCTTTGTGTTTAGCTAGAACAATTCAAATGATCCAATATGGAAGGATAAAATTAAGTGAACAATCACAAAGCGTCAAGCGAGAATTAGTAAGTCACTGAATGCAAATGATAAACCACTTATAGGGATCGTATATGCATAATTTTCATTGTTTAGAGCATAGTCATTGTTAAAAAAGCTGAATATGGATAAAATTCGAAACGTAGCATGGGAATGCAAAAAGGCTATAAGTGAAAAAAGCTAAAAGGGAAGGCGACCAAATTTGGCTTTCGCCAAATATAGCAGGCGGACATTTTAACTTCGCCTGGAGTCGCGCACAGTTTAAAACTGCGTCCGAGTCCAGGCGCAATTATAATCTCCGCCTAGAATACGAGCATACATATAGTAAGCGTTTGTGTCAAGCGGCATTTATAAGTCCGTCCGCTCAAACGATCTTTTTAAATGCACTTGATTTTGGGCGTGGTTTATATGTGCATCTTTCGTTGGAGCGTCAGCAGGCCTGAGTATAAAACACGTCTTCCAATCAAACGTCCTTTATAAGTGCGTCTACGCACAGACGTCAGTATAATTAACGCCAGATGTCATGCGCTATTTATACGTCCGTTGGATTCAGGCACAATTATTAAACCCATCGGTTAGCTGAACGAACTTATAACTAACGTTCTAGTGAAGACGCTATCTATAGTACCTCTGCCTGGATTTGACTTCCTAGAACACCGGTGCCTAAAAGCTATTTTAGTTTCTATGACTGTAGATGCTCTTAGAAGACAAACATATAGATAACAAAAGTGATTTGGGAACATGAAGATAGTATACTTCGCATGCTTTCAGTCCGTTTTCGCTTCAACCAAAGAGTGGGACGACAATCATTGATTCTAATTAGTGGATCAAACTATTACCTGGATCGGCTCTATCAATAGAAACAGTGAAGTTACAAAAGAAAGCATGCTTGCACCATCAATAGCTCCTTTGGAAACCACCACTGAGCCAACACAAAATATCAGCAGCGTTCCAATATATACACCTTGTACAATCTGAGGAATGAATGCTTTCATTCTCTTCTTTTTCAACTGTTCAAATAGATCTGCCTGTGCAAGCTTTTGAAAACGTGTGCTTTCACACCGCTCAGCATTACTAGCTTTTATAAAAAGCATCGACGGAAGGACCTGAAAGTTATTGTTTTCAATTTACAAATAAACCCAAAATTGAGACCTTCTGAACTATTAAAACAACAACACAACTTTCAAAATCTGCAAAGAAGCAACATCCAACTTCTATTTAATACCGAGAAATATACCTCATTCAAGTATGCAGACAACTTGGCCACAGTAAGATGTGCCTTTTTTTGATATTTTTGAAAGCCGATGGCCGAGATAACCAATAACAATGGATATACATGGAATGACCTGCACATTAGCAAAGCATGTTTTAAATTACCCACATCAATAAACAACTATTAAAATCAAGCAAATTCACTATTAAAAACCGGTCTACAAAGACAGTAATTCAATCTTACCAAGGCTGAAACCAACGAAAGAATCGGGCTAACTTTCATCATCTGAGCTGCCACTGCTGCTAACTGCAGCCCACTCGGCACAATCGTCTACTCCATATAAAAACACACATTACAAAAATAAGAACATAATACACCAAAAAAACAGTAGTTTTAGGTATTCAATAAAATTGAGTTTCAATAAAAAAAATCAACAAAAAGACTCACATTGAGTAGAGCATATACAGTATCAGCAATATCAGAAGCCTCAGCGGTAATACGATACGCAACATCCCCAGTCAAAACACCACCCCCACATTCAAAAAAACTCAAATTTCTCTTCAAAACCCTCTCAAAAACATAAACCCTAATCTTATACGAAGAATTCAAAGCCGCTTCCCAAAGAAAAACCTGTTGCCAATAAGTAGCAACCAACCTAGCCAAAACCAAAACCCCCAAAAACAAACCCTCTTTTGTTAATCTGGTAGCATCAATTTTACTAAAAATCTCAGAGAATTTCCCAACTTTAGGAACAACTTTAAAAAGACAATAAACTGAGATAAAACTACATATCCAACCATTAATAATCAATTTCCATTCTGATTGAACAAAGGGTTTGATTGGAGATAGAGAAGGAAGAGTTAGAGGTAGCGAGTCGAATCGGGACTCAGTCTTCTCCTTGTTTAGGGAGGAGTTTAAAGGGTTTACGGCAGGAGAAAATGAGGAGTGTATTCTAGTGTGTCTGGTTTTGAGTGTGATTAGTTTAATGGTGGAAGTTTTTGAGTGGAGGCTCAGGTATGTGGGTTTTGGTTTGAAGCTAGAGCAAACTAGAGGAGGAGTGAATCGGATCACCGCCATTTTGAAGACGAGATGGCGCCAATTTCAAATAGTCAAAATCAAAAGGAACTCTTTTACATCTATAAGTTATTCCGAAAAATTATGTACCAAATTAATTTCTACTCCCTCTGTACCTATTATAAAGGCGTAGTTTAAAAATTTTATAGTCCCATTAAATAGGCAGAGTTTGAATTCTAAGCCCGTTGTTTTCCATATATATATTTACTTATGATATTTGGAAATCATTACAATTAACCCAATATCTTTAGGGTAAGAATATAATAAGGGATAAGACAAGAAAGTAGATAAATATTTATAAATAAAATAAAATAACTCTTATCCAAGAGATTAGACTAATTCCACATTTATATTAGGGACAAAGGAAGTAACATTTTACTTCCAGAAGTTGAAAACAACTTCTTAAGCTGTATCCAAATAGCTATAATATTGACCAAATTAAAAGTCCAAGTCCAGTTAAATCCTAGGTGTTTATTTCCTATTAGTTCATGACATCAGAACTCACCGATCTCAATAGCGTTTACTTCCTAACGGTCTAGATTTGGACTCCTGGAGTTGTTCCGCCGCTACTAGTTTCCATGTGGCTAAAAGAGTGATAACGAAGCAGTGTCCATTTGTTGTACTAGTAAGTTGGAAGATTTGGATCCGTTTATAAGTAGTAGTTCTGTACCCAAAAAGGGATATTTAAGGGTTTTTTGGTGGAATATTTTTATAGACGTGTCCTGGAAGGAAAATAGAACCTATGATCAAACCACTTTTCACCTTTGGTGATGAAAGCATAAAAAACAGTAACAACTCTGCTTGTAGAAATAATGCATACTGAAACTTTCAACAAAAGAGTAGACCACATTCTACGGTCAACTGACAGAAACTCAACTTTTTTTAGTTGATTGGACGTCTAGTGCAAAAAGAATTGATGAAAAATTGAGACGTCAAAAGTTTTGGATTTGAATTTATTAATCCTGAAATGAAATTTTTTAAAGGGAAAAGCGATCGAAGAAATCATGGCTTACCGAGTGGACGTTAAAACATATACAACTCACAGAGAATATCTATAAATAGAGATGATCAGATCAGACTTCCATGGAAATTCATCTCGTTATAGACACTACACCAAAACAGACGTTTGTTATACAAATGTGTCAGTTCTTATTTAATGTCACACTAATATGTGTGTCAAATATTTTACACATGTTACTGTAACGTATTCAGCAGTAATTAATAAAAAAATATTGATTAATTTTTATCCCCCACCGGTATCCCATCCCACCACATGGTAGAATTGAAATATTTTTAAAATTAACATCCACAAAAATCCCCTGTGAAGATGCAAAAAATCACTATAGTTATATACTAGATGGTATCACAAAACCAAAAACTAATACTTTCATACCAATTATAGCAGAAAAAGTACAAGTTACAAAGATTAATTTCGCTAGTCACAACTTCTTTTTTATATTTTACTGTCCACAATTTTTTTACCTTCGGTTGAGCAATCCCAAGACTCGATCAAGTAACTTAGAAGTTGCTAACATAAATTAATGCAAGTAAGGTGGATATGCTTGAGTTCGAGACAAAACATGAACTATACACTTGCTAAATCTGGATATAGGGAACATGGACAGAGAATAAAAAAATCAGTAGTAAAAAGAGTTTGGTGTCACAAATGTACTGAGTATGCCAATATACTAACTTCGTATAGTCTAGTAGTAGTTTGCTCCCATGATAGGAATGCATCTTAAAGAGAGCAACCTCACCAATAAACTGAATCCTAATAAGTAGCTTTGCAATATACTAATCTGTGGTCAGTAA
>JAJJMC010004429.1:27500-43702 GCA_023531435.1 Papaver californicum | reverse complement strand
TGAAAAACCTCTTGTTACTCTTCTTTTCGACTATAAACGATGGAATCGCCCATTGCGATATATAAAAAATGATCAATTTGAAGATGCTGTACGAGACGAAATGTCACACTTTTTTTTTTTTACATGTGAAAGTGATGGAAAAGAAAGAATATCTTTTACATATCCACCTAGTTTGTCAATCTTTTTGGAAATGATAAAAAGAAAGATACTTTTGTCCACAACAGAAAAAAGCTCTTCTGAAGAATTGTATAATCATTGGGTTTATACCAATGAAAAAAAAAAGAAGAACATAAACAACGCATTTTTCAATAGAATTGATGCTCTAGAAAGAGGGTCTCTGAAACTGGATGTACTTGAAAAAAGGATTAGATTATGCAATGATGAAACTGAACAAGAATGCCTGCCTGAAGGGTATGATCCTTTTTTGAATGGAACCCGCCGCGGAAGCGAAAAAAAAAAAAAGTATTTCAACTCAAGTTTGAATATGAATGAGGCTTTCTCGGCCGAAGGTTGGATTTGGATAAATAAATTTCATAATATATTTCCCACAAACTACCAAGAATTGGAAGAAAAAAAGGAAAAATTGGAGGGAAAATCCTTCCTTCCAGAAGAAGGAAAACTTAATTCAGAAAATGGAACGAAATTTTTATTTGATGCGGTTACACCTGATAGAAATAATCAAAGAATTATAAAAGAATCCATTGGAATAAAAGAAATACGTAAAGAGGTTCCTCAACGGTCATACAAATTGATTACCAGTTTGGAGCAACAAGACGGAGAAATTGAAGAAGAAACGGCGGAGGATCATGAAATTAGGTCAAGAAAGGCCAACCATGTAGTAATTTTTACAGATACCGAACGTACAAATAGTACAACGAATACTAATGATGAAGTAGAAGAAGTTTTTGTCCTACGTTATTCGCAAGAATCGGATTTTCGTCGAGATATAATCAAAGGATCTATGCGCGCTCAAAGACGTAAAACAGTTATTTGGGAACCGTTTCAAACAAATATCCATTCCCCCCTTTTTTTGGACAGAATCTACAAAAAGGTTTTTTTTTCCGCTGATACCTCCAGAATTTGGAATCTTCTTTTTAAGAATTGGATGATAAAAAGTACGGAATTCCAAAATTCAAGTTTTGAGGAAGAAGCAAAGGAAAAGGATCAAAAAAGGAAGAAGAAAGGGGAAGAAAATGACCGGCTAGCAGTGGCGGAAAGCTGGGATACTGTTCTATTTGGTCAATCAATAAGGGGTTGCTTGTTAATAGCCCACTCAATTTTTAGAAAATATATTGGATTGCCTTCATTGATAATAGCTAAAAACATCAGCCGTATCTTATTATTTCAACCCCCGGAGTGGAACGAGGATTGGAGGGAGTGGGGTAGAGAAATGCATGTTAAATGCACCTATAATGGTGTTCAATTATCCGAAATGGAATTTCCAAAAAATTGGTTAACAGAGGGTATTCAGATAAAGATCCTATACCCTTTCTATCCGAAACCTTGGAACAGCTCTAAGCAACGATCCCATCATAGAAATCCAAGGGGAACAAAGGAAAATTCTTGCTTTTTGACAGTCTGGGGGATGGAAACTGAATTTCCTTTTGGTTCTCCTCGAAGACGACCTTCGTTTTTAAAACCCATTTTTAAAGAACTAGAAAACAAAATAAGAAAAAAAAAAACACAAAGTTTTCGAGGTTTAAGAGTTTTACAAGAAAAAACAAAAGGGTTTCTAAAGGACTCAAAAGAAAAAGAAAGCTGGACTCATAAAAAGGATTTCTTTCTAAAAAAAAGAATAAAAGAGCTTGGCAAAGTAAATCCAATTCTATTAGTTGGATTGAAAAAAGTATATGAATCGAGTGAAAATAAAAAAATTTCTCTCAAAGAAAATAAGATAGTTCATGAATCGTCCAGTCGAATTAGATCAATGTATTGGACAAATTATTCACTAACAGAAAAAAAAATGGAGGATCTGGCTGATAGGACAAGTACAATTAAGAATCAAATGGAAAAAATAATAAATGACAAGAAAAAAAAATTTCTAATTCCAGATAGAAATATTAATCCTAACGATACAAGTTGTAACGATAAAAGATTAGAAGCGCCAAAAAATTTTTGGCAGATATTCCAAAGAAGAAGTGCTAGATTAATACGTAAACGACACTCTTTTTTTAATTTTTTGATTGAAAAGATATATATGGACACCCTTCTATATCTCATTAATATTCCCAGGATCAATGCAAAATTTTCCCTAGACTTAAAAAAAGGGGAGATTGATAAAAAAAGTTACAACGATGAAATAAAGAAAGAAGGAGTGGAAGAAAAAAAAAAAAAAAGAATTCCTGTTATTTCGACTAAAAAGAGGGCACTTTCTAATATAAGTAATAAGAATTTACATCATTTTTGTGCCCCAGTTGATTTGTCACAGGCATATGTATTTTACAAATTATCACAAACCCAAGTGATTAACAAATATCACATGAGATCTGTACTTCAATATAATGGAACGTCTTTTTTTCTTAAGGATAGAATAAAGCATTTTTTTGGAACACAAGGAATACTTTATTCTGAATCAAGACATAAAAAACTTAGCAATTTTGAAACGAATGGGTGGAAAAATTGGTTAAACGGTCATTATAACTATAAATATAATTTATCGAAGATTACATCGTCTCAATTAGTTCTGCAAAAACAACGAAATGGAGTCAATCAAAGTCATACAATTTCAAACAAGGCATCAACAAAATTGGATTCATATGAACAAAAAAATTTATGTCATTATAAGAAGAAAAATGCTTATGTGATGGATTCATTATCGAGTAAAACCAAAAGTTTTAAAAAACAGTATGGATATGATCTGTTATCACAGAAATATATCAATTATAGAGAAGGTAAGGATTCATATATTTCTCTAGCACCATTACAAGTAAAGGGAAGCCTCAAAATTCCCTATAACTACAACACAAATAAACCCCCAATTTTTTCTATGCCGGCAGGCATATATATGAGTCATTATCTAGGAGAAGATTGTATTGTTGATACGGATAAAAATCCAGATAGAAAATATTTTGATTGGAGAATCATTTCTTTTTGTCTTATAAAGAAGATCGATATTGAGGCTTGGGCTAATATGGATACTGAGACCCGCATGAATAAAAATACTAAAACAGGAACTAACTATTATTCAATCATTAATCAAATTGATACGAAGGATCTTTCGTATCTTGCGATTGATAAACAAATAAAACTATCAAGTGGAAAATTTGTTTTTTTTGATTGGATGGGAATGAATGAAGAAATACTAAACCGCCCCATATCAAATCTGCAACTTTGGTTCTTCCCAGAATTGTTGGGGCTATATGATGCATATAGGATTAAACCGTGGATTATACCAACAAAATCACTTCTTTTCCATTTTAATGGAAATAAAAACACTAGTGAAAAGAAAAAAAAAAAAGATCTTGAATTAGAAAATAAAAATAAAGAAGAAAAAGAAGAATCAGCCCAAGAAGATCTTGGATCAGATCTATCAAACCAACAAAAAGAGGTTAAAGAGGATTATAGTGACTCATACATGAAAAAGAGTAGAAATCAAAATAAATGGAAGAGCACCACAGAAGCGGAACTTGATTTCTTCCTGAAAAGATATTTTCTTTTTCAACTGAGATGGCATGGTTCTTTGGATCAAAGAATAATCAATAGTATCCAGATATATTGTCTCCTGCTTAGACTGAACAATCCAAAGCAAATAGCGATATCCTCTATTCAAAGAGGAGAAATGCGTCTGGATATATTGCTGATTCAAAAAGATCT
This sequence comes from Papaver californicum, assembly GCA_023531435.1. Taxonomy (NCBI): domain Eukaryota; kingdom Viridiplantae; phylum Streptophyta; class Magnoliopsida; order Ranunculales; family Papaveraceae; genus Papaver; species Papaver californicum. Next base: position 39,889 of record JAJJMC010004429.1, on the reverse strand, counting down.
AAATCTTACAGAATTGATAAACAAAGGAGTATTGATTATTGAACCTGTTCGCCTGTCTATACAAGGGGATGGACTATTTATTATGTATCAAACCATAGTTATTTCACTGGTCCATAAGAGTAATCACCAAACTAATATAAAAAACCAACAAAAAGAAAACGGTTATAAGAATTCTTTTGATGAATCCATTAAAAGACATAGACATGAAAGGGTGCTTGAAAAGAGAGATGAAAAAAATTATGCTTTTGTTGTTCCTGAAAATATTTTAGCTCCTAGATGTCGTAGAGAATTGAGAATTCGAATTTGTTTAAACTCAGAAAAAATAAATGTTTTGGATAGAAAGAAAACATTTTACAATAAGAACAACATAAGGAACTGCGGCACTTTTTTGGAGGAGAGCAAGCATCTTGATAAAGATCCAAAGAATTTCGATAGAGATAGAAATAAATTTCTGAAATTGAAATTTATTCTTTGGCCAAATTATCGATTAGAGGATTTAGCTTGTATGAATCGCTATTGGTTTGATACCAGTAATGGAAGTCGTTTCAGTATGTCAAGGATATCTATGTATCCACGATTTACCATTAATTGATGGTAAATCTCCTTCCTATCTATAACGTGCCAGATATGGCATGATATATGAAGGCAAACAAATGTACCCGCACGTTTGTGTTATATTAATTTCTATTCTGGTTTCCCGTATAGGATACTTTATTCAATGACCTAAAAATCTTCTTCGGATCAATTTTTCCCTTTCTTTTTTTGTGGGGGAGTTGAAGAACTCGACCACCCTTTTGTATCTATATCCGAATGAAATTGCAAATTGGATTAATTCATTCAATTTGAAAGGAAAAGGTAGTATATAAAAAAATTTGTGTATACCTGAACTAGATTCAAAAACCGGTATTATTTTTACTGATCGATAAACTCCATTTTTGTCTAAAAGAAAAAAGGGAGAAGCGCTCTTTTTATGAGAAAAAAAGCATTCATCTCGGTTATTTCGCAAGAAGAAAAAGAATAAAACTAAGGGGTCCGTTGAATTCCAAGTATTCAGTTTCACCAATAAACTGCGCAGACTCACTTTCCATTTGGAATAGCACAAAAAAGACTTTTTATCTCAGAGAGGTCTAGGGAAAACTCTGGGAAAACGGCAACGGTTGCTGGCTTATTTGTAAAAAAAAATAGAATACGTTATAAAGAATTAATTGGTCGGTTGGATATTCGGGAGCCAAAGACTAGTTAAGTTAATTTTCAGATTTCGTTTGAATTATTTGATTTATTAGATCTTGAATTTTTATGAACTTTGTTTCGTTTTCAGCAATTCATGGAATAATGAATCGGGGAAAAAATATGACTGTATCAGCTACAAGAAAAGACCTCATGATAGTCAATATGGGTCCTCACCACCCATCGATGCATGGCGTTCTTCGACTCATCATTACTCTAGATGGTGAAGACGTTATTGACTGTGAACCTATATTGGGTTATTTACACAGAGGGATGGAAAAAATAGCGGAAAACCGAACAATTATCCAATATCTGCCTTATGTAACACGTTGGGATTATTTAGCTACTATGTTTACCGAGGCAATAACGGTAAATGGACCAGAACAGCTGGGAAATATTCAAGTTCCTAAAAGAGCCCGTTATATCAGAGTCATTATGTTGGAACTGAGTCGTATAGCCTCTCATTTATTATGGCTTGGCCCTTTTATGGCGGATATAGGTGCGCAGACTCCTTTCTTCTATATTTTCAGAGAGAGAGAATTGATATATGATCTATTCGAAGCTGCCACAGGTATGCGAATGATGCATAATTTTTTTCGTATCGGAGGAGTAGCTGCTGATCTACCTCATGGCTGGATAGATAAATGTTTAGATTTCTGCGATTATTTTTTAACCGGGATTGCTGAATATCAAAAGCTTATTACGCAAAATCCAATTTTTTTAGAACGCGTTGAGGGGGTAGGCGTTGTTGGTGGAGAGGAGGCAATAAATTGGGGTTTATCAGGACCAATGCTACGAGCTTCCGGAATACAATGGGATCTTCGTAAAGTCGATCATTATGAGTGTTACGACGAGTTTGACTGGGAAGTACAATGGCAAAAAGAAGGGGATTCATTAGCCCGTTACTTAGTCCGAATCGGTGAAATGACAGAATCCATAAAAATAATTCAACAAGCTTTGGAAGGAATTCCGGGAGGGCCCTATGAAAATTTAGAAGCCCGACGCTTTGATAAAGCAAGGGATTCCGATTGGAATGATTTTGACTATAGATTTATTAGCAAAAAAACATCTCCTACTTTTGAATTGTCGAAACAAGAACTTTATGTGAGAGTAGAAGCCCCAAAGGGGGAATTGGGGATTTTTCTGATAGGGGATCATAGTGCTTTTCCTTGGAGATGGAAAATTCGTCCTCCGGGTTTTATCAATTTGCAAATTCTTCCTCAGTTAGTTAAAAGAATGAAATTGGCTGATATTATGACGATACTAGGTAGTATAGATATCATTATGGGAGAAGTTGATCGTTAATATGATAATTGATACGACAGAATTACAGGCTATCAATTCTTTTTCCAGATTGGAATCCTTAAAAGGGGTCTATGGTCTTATATGGTTGCTTGTCCCTATTTTTACTCCTGTATTGGGAATCACGATAGGAATACTAGTTATTGTGTGGTTAGAAAGAAAAATATCTGCGGGGGTACAACAACGTATTGGACCCGAATACGCGGGTCCTTTGGGAATTCTTCAAGCTCTAGCAGACGGGACAAAACTCCTTTTTAAAGAGGATCTTCTCCCATCTAGAGGAGATTTTTTTTTATTCAGTCTCGGACCCTCTATAGCAGTCATATCCATTTTACTAAGTTATTCAGTAATTCCTTTTGGATATCGTCTTGTTTTAGCTGATCTCAGTATAGGTGTTTTTTTATGGATTTCTATTTCAAGTATTGCTCCTATTGGACTTCTTATGTCAGGATATGGTTCAAATAATAAATATTCTTTTTTGGGTGGTCTACGAGCTGCTGCTCAATCGATTAGTTATGAAATACCATTAACTCCATGTGTGTTATCAATATCTCTACGTGTGATTCGTTGGGGCATGAACTTTTACCTCATTTTTTCTAGGAAAGAAGTTGAATGGAGTGAATAGAGATTCTTTTTTTTTATTCGTCATTCGGGGTGATGACCTAAACCAGATAGTTATATGAGTGAAACAAAACAGCTTAGAAATTAGCAGTAAAAAGGTTGAGACTCATTCCCTATGTACAAGAGCTAAGCAAAAAAAGAGAAATTACCCCAAGGTTGGTTGATTAGTCATCACGGTTTGAAGCGGGTAGAAAAGATCAACTGGCTGGAGTTTTGTTTTAACTATTCTATTATATTGTATGTATTACCATACCGGGGATCGAGCAAAAATGAGTGGACGGTTAGGAACACCAAGATACACAAAGGATTAGTAACGGAGATAATGGAAGTTACCAAAAAAGGTATTTCTGCATAAACGGAATCATACTGGGGCTTTAAGTTGGTAGAAACAATCAAGTAGTACTTCCCCACGATCCCGATCCCGAGTATGGTCCTATCCACAGGTTAAATAAATAATTATCAGGAACGAAGTAATCCTTTTTTTTAAGCCCACTTTTACTTTTCGTAGAAAGAAGCATAGGAACGAAATAAATAGGTTGAAATACCTACTTAGACAACGAGTATTTTATTCAAGGATTAAGTTATTACTGAATAAAGACAAACTAAAATAAGAAAGGATAAGATCAATTCGGAAGCACCCTTTTTTCTATTATAGCAGACGGAATTGCATTGGTTTAATTTGTGACTCCTCGATACATCTTGATTCTATCTATCCTACTAACACATAGCGAGATAATACCGAACCAGTCCTTAGATTTAGTTAAGGCCATCGAGGAGCCGTATGAGACTGAAGTCTCATGTACGGTTCTGCAATAGCGATGGAAGCAGTGATGTTATCACCTACTATAATTATCTAACAGTTCAAGTACAGTTGATATAGTTGAGGCGCAGTCAAAATATGGTTTTTGGGGGTGGAATCTGTGGCGTCAACCTATAGGTTTTGCAGTTTTTGTAATTTCTTCCCTAGCAGAATGTGAGAGATTACCCTTTGATTTACCAGAAGCCGAAGAAGAATTAGTAGCAGGTTATCAAACCGAATATTCAGGTATCAAATTTGGTTTATTTTATGTTGCTTCCTATCTAAATCTACTAGTTTCTTCATTATTTGTAACAGTTCTTTATTTAGGAGGTTGGAATCTTTCTCTTCCGTACATATTTCTTCCTCATTTCGAAATTAATGAAGTGGGTGGAGTCTTTGGAATGACAATTGGTATTTTTATTACATTAGCTAAAGCTTATTTGTTCCTGTTCATTCCTATTACAACAAGATGGACTTTACCTAGGATGAGAATGGACCAACTATTAAATCTTGGGTGGAAGTTTCTTTTACCTATTTCTCTAGGTAATCTATTATTGACAACTTCTTTCCAACTCTTTTCACTCTAAGGGCATACGATATTCTATTCTCGATTTAGAACTTCTCTCAAACAAGAGAAAGAAACTTCAAATTATTCATAGATATTCACGATATGCTCCCTATGGTAACTGGGTTCATTAATTATGGTCAACAAACAGTAAGAGCTGCAAGGTATATTGGTCAAAGTTTCATGATTACCTTATCCCACACGAATCGTTTACCCGTAACTATTCAATATCCTTATGAAAAATTGATCACATCTGAGCGTTTCCGCGGTCGAATCCACTTTGAATTTGATAAATGCATTGCTTGTGAAGTATGTGTTCGTGTATGCCCTATAGATCTGCCTGTTGTTGATTGGAAATTGGAAACGGATATTCGAAAAAAACGATTGCTTAACTATAGTATTGATTTTGGAATCTGTATTTTTTGTGGGAACTGCGTCGAGTATTGTCCAACAAACTGTTTATCAATGACTGAAGAATATGAACTTTCTACATATGATCGTCATGAATTGAATTATAATCAAATTGCTTTGGGTCGGTTACCAATGACAGTAATTGGAGATTACACGATTCGAACCATTATGAATTCCACTCAAATAAAAAAAGCCACGGGTAAACTCCTTGATTCAAGAACTATTACCGATTACTAAGATTCCGTTTTAATCTAAAGGAGCGGATCTTCTTTTATTTTGTTCGGTTAATAACGAAAAAAAACCAGCTCTTATTTATTGGTGATTCGCGAGAATCACGGCTTACTTTGGATAAAAAAGAATTGAATATATCCGCGATAATTTCGAAATATATGAATATATAAGCAATCGGATAGAGAAATGGAATGAATTAATCTATCTACATCAACCCACACCCCGTATAGGATTTAATAAAAAAGTCACTTATCATAAAAACAGGGTAACTTTCCTTTTCTGGTCTAGTCAATAAGATTATGAAACATTTCGACTTATTTATCTCTTATTTTACATATAATGGATTTAACTGGACCAATACATGATTTTCTTTTAGTTTTTTTGGGGTTGGGTCTTATAATAGGAGGTCTAGGAGTGGTATTACTTACTAATCCTATTTTTTCCGCCTTTTCATTAGGATTTGTTCTTGTTTGTATATCCTTATTTCATATTCCATCGAATTCCCATTTTGTAGCTGCTGCACAACTCCTTATTTATGTAGGAGCCATAAACGTCTTAATCATATTCGCTGTTATGTTCATGAACGACTCGGAATATTACAATGATTTCAGTCTTTGGACTGTTGGGGATGGGGTAACTTCACTGGTTTGTACAAGTATTTTTGTTTCACTAATAACTACTATCCCAGATACGGCATGGTACGGGGTTATTTGGACTACAAGATCAAACCAGATTTTGGAGCAAGATTTGATAAATAAAGGTCAACAAATCGGGATTCATTTATCAACCGATTTTTTTCTTCCTTTTGAGCTTATTTCTATAATTCTTTTAGTTTCTTTGATAGGTGCAATTGCTATGGCTCGTCAGTAAAAAATACGGAGAAAAAGAATTATTTGGTTCTGTCTTAGCCTATCCATTTTCCTTCAATTAATGGTCAGATTTTTCAGGTAGAAAATGTAAATTTTTTCTTTTAGTTCAATCTATTACCAATATGTTCCTTAGTTCTGTACTTGTTAGATTCGAGTCAACCAAATTAGTTAAGGTTGAATTGTTGTTCATATTGAAATTAAAGAAATTCAGATTGAGGGGGGTTTGGTTAATGCTGCTTGAACATGAACTTGTTTTGAGTGCCTATTTATTTTCTATTGGTATTTATGGATTGATCACAAGTCGAAATATGGTTAGAGCACTTATGTGTCTTGAGCTTATACTGAATGCAGTTAATATGAATTTCGTAACATTTTCTGATTTATTTGATAGTCGCCAATTAAAAGGGGACATTTTTTCTATTTTTGTTATAGCTATTGCAGCCGCTGAAGCAGCTATTGGGCCAGCCATTGTTTCGTCCATTTATCGTAACAAAAAATCAATTCGTATCAATCAATCGAATTTGTTGAATAAATAATGGTAATTAGATGAATGTGTTAATCATACAAATAACGAATAAAATCTTTCTCAATACAAATTAATATTATATACGACAGAAGCATATGACTCTGTTTGCTAAAGAGTAATAAATCAAAGTATCTTGGCCCTCTCTCATGACCAAATATATAAGTCAATTTTTTAGAAAACAATTTTGGTTAATTATTGATTCGTCTGGTGTCTACAATATATGATTCCATTTTTTTACTAGATCGAAAATTCATGATGTTCAAAAAGTAGATAGATCCAATGTCACATTCAGTAAAGATTTATGATACATGCATAGGGTGCACTCAATGTGTACGAGCCTGCCCCACAGATGTATTAGAAATGATACCTTGGGACGGATGTAAAGCTAAGCAAATAGCTTCTGCTCCAAGAACAGAAGACTGTGTGGGTTGTAAGAGATGTGAATCCGCTTGTCCAACAGATTTCTTGAGTGTCCGAGTTTATTTATGGCATGAGACAACTCGCAGCATGGGTCTAGCTTATTGATACGTTCCAGAAAGCTTAACTTGAATCCATTTTTTTTATCTTTACCGACAAAACCCCGTGCTCGAAATCGAAATAGGCTATTTTCTCGAGTACGGGGTTTTCTGGTCAAAGTGTATCTTATCTTGTCTTTACTACGAATTATTTTCCTTGGTTAACAATAATTGTTGTTTTGCCGATATTCGCGGGTTTTTCCATTTTCTTTCTCCCCCATAGAGGAAATAAGGTCATCCGATGGTATACTATATCTATATGCCTAGTGGAACTACTTCTAACGACCTATGTATTCTGTTATCATTTCCAGTTGGACGATCCATTAATTCAATTAGAACAGGATTTTAAATGGATTAATTTTTTTGATTTTCACTGGAGACTCGGAATCGATGGAATTTCCATAGGACCTATTTTATTGACGGGATTCATCACAACTTTAGCTACTTTAGCGGCCCGGCCAGTTACTCGGGATTCACGACTGTTCCATTTCTTGATGTTAGCAATGTACAGCGGTCAAATAGGACCTTTTTCTTCTCGAGATCTTTTACTTTTTTTTATCATGTGGGAGTTAGAATTAATTCCTGTTTACCTACTTTTATCCATGTGGGGAGGGAAGAAGCGTTTGTACTCAGCTACAAAGTTTATTTTGTACACTGCAGGGGGTTCTATTTTTCTCTTAATGGGAGTTCTCGGTATGGGTTTATATGCTTCTAACGAACCAACATTGAATTTTGAAACATTAGCGAATCAATCATATCCTGTGGCATTAGAAATAATATTCTATTTTGGTTTTCTTATTGCTTATGCTGTCAAATCACCGATTATACCTCTACATACATGGTTACCAGATACCCACGGAGAAGCACATTACAGTACATGTATGCTTCTAGCCGGAATCTTATTAAAAATGGGAGCATATGGGTTGGTTCGGATCAATATGGAATTATTACCCCATGCTCATTCCTTTTTTTCTCCCTGGTTGATTATTGTAGGCACAGTGCAAATAATCTATGCAGCTTTAACATCTCCCGGGCAACGCAATTTAAAAAAGAGAATAGCCTACTCTTCTGTATCTCATATGGGTTTTACAATTATAGGAATAGCCTCCGTAACCGATCTGGGACTCAATGGGGCCATTTTGCAAATAATTTCTCATGGATTTATTGGTGCGGCGCTTTTTTTCTTGGCAGGAACGAGTTATGATAGAATACGTCTCGTTTATCTCGACGAAATGGGAGGAATAGCTATCCCAATGCCAAAAATATTTGCAATGTTCAGTAGTTTCTCGATGGCTTCTCTTGCATTGCCGGGAATGAGTGGTTTTGTTGCCGAATTGGTAATCTTTTTTGGCATAATTACCAGCCCAAAATATCTTTTAATGCCAAAAATACTAATTACTCTTGTAATGGCAATTGGAATGATATTAACTCCTATTTATTCATTATCTATGTCACGCCAGATGTTTTATGGATACAAGCAATTTAATGCCAAAAATTTTTATTTTTTTGATTCTGGACCACGAGAGCTTTTTGTTTCAATCTGTATCTTTCTGCCAGTAATAGGCATTGGTATTTATCCAGATTTCGTTCTCTCACTATCTGTTGACAAGGTAGAAGCTATTTTATCTAATTACTTTTCTCGATAGTTTGCATGAATAAGGCATAAAAAAAAAGCTGCGATAATAAAATTAGGTGGACAATAAAAGAAAAAGAAGTGAATTGTAATCAGATACGTTTGAAGTTTTAGAGAACCGGTTCAATCAAGTAGTAATTGAACCGGTTCTCTAAAACTAACACAAACTTTCATTACATATGCGATTTCTATGTATTAGGTCACGTCTTCGATTAAGATGCTAATGTGAATGAACCATAACTATGTAGGCCTATTCCTAATAGATTGACCCCAAAATAGCATACCCAAATTATAAGAAATCCCATAGAAGCTACAATTGCGGAATTTGTGCCTTTTAAATTTTGGTTGGTTCTAATATGTAAATAAATAGCAAATATAGTCCAAGTAATAAATGCCCAAGTTTCCTTGGGGTCCCAATTCCAATATGACCCCCACGCCTCATTAGCCCACACTGCGCCTGAAAGAATACCAACCGTTAAAAAGATAAACCCTAGACTAATGACACGATAACTCCAACGATCCAATTGCTGAATCAATTGATACCTGTGATAATTTCTAAATGAAAGTAAAGAATTGTTTAGTAAAGCATAGCTTCTTTCATTTACATATTGAATCTCATCAAAATCAAAGGAAAATGGCCCAATTAATGAATGCTTGTTTTTACCAAAGACCCATAGGCTTTTTCGAAATGTAATGACTAGAAGAGATACTGATAATAATGATCCACATAAAAGAGCTGCATAACTTAATATCATCATACTTACGTGCATCATTAACCACTGAGATTGGAGGGCAGGTACTAATATTGTGGATTGATGCATTTCAGTCAAAAGACCTGAAGTAGCAAATCCTTGGGTAAAAATAGTACTTGGTGCGGTTATTGCGCTTAAATCGTTTTTATTATTCCATATTTTAGGAACCATATGAATAATGGAAAAGCCCCATGAAAGGAATAGTAATGATTCATATAAATCACTTAAGGGGAAATGTTCCGAATAAATCCAACGAGTAACTAATAATCCTGTTATACAGAAAAAGGTAGCTATCATGCCCTTTTCTGACGAATCATGTAGTCCTATGGTTTCGTGGACTAATAAGGTCATCAAATAAATCGTAATTACAATTGAAACAATTGAAAAAGAGATGTGAGTTAATATATGTTCTAAAGTCGAAAATATCATAAAAAATCCTAAAAAAAAAAAGGGAGTCCTTTAACACTGGAACGGAAATGATTAATCCATTTCATTTTCATTATAAGATTTATTGTATCTCTTTTAGAAGATGCCGCCACTCGGACTCGAACCGAGATGCTCTAGCACTGCTTCCTAAGAGCAGCGTGTCTACCGATTTCACCATAGCGGCTTGCTCGAAAGCATAATAGCCCATACGCACTCAAACGTCGAGATTGTAAGGAGTCAATTCAATGTAATATTTTTTAGGAAAAATGCAAATCAAATAAAGGCCTATTCCTATTTCTATTTGAACGTTCAATAATCTCTTATAGGATGGTTTTCATTTTAACGATGGACTTTTCGAAAGGTTTCAGCTCTCCCAAAACGAACAGCTTAGTAGGAACTAGAGAGTTCTGCTCTCAATTCAGGTATAGAAGTAAAAAAAACCTTTCTTTTTTTATTCTTTTTTTATGATTTCATGGGTCCGAACAAAACGAAAAAATCTATTGTATCCATAGTCATTAATAAGAAAACCCTCAAAAGAAAAGTGAAACTTTCTATCAAGTACTATGTTTTTTCGTTTGACCAAAAAAACATAGTACCCTTTTTTTATTTAGGAAATGAAAGGCTTCCTATCCTAAATACGACAACCGATAGTGCGGCCTCATATTTATCAGTAAAAAATATGAGTTAATGGGAGTCGTTCATCTTATCAATTTTATTAGCAAATTCTTCGAGGCATATTGATTTAGATTATTCCAAGACTTGTTTATTTTTTTGTTGCACAAAAAAACTTTTTGAATTCCCGGTAGAAAGAGATTTTGCTAAGGAAAAAGCTTTTAGCGCAGCCAAATATCCTTTTCTTTTCCAAATGTTTTTACGAATACGCTTTTTTGATATAGAAGTACGTTTCTTTGGAACGGCCATTTTAAAATAAAGAGGTTACTCATTGTTTTAGTTGGATGTGAAAGACATGTATTGTTCAAAATGCGTCATTTTTTTCTTTAGCTCTATATTTATTCCCTAGATCATACTTTCTTGATAATATACAATATGGATACGTGTGAGTCCCATAGAGGATTTCTGGAGAAAAGTTGTATATCTTAATTTTTTCTTTATTTTCGGAATACTTTATTCCTTTTTTTTACGTACATTATAAAAAAAAAAAGAAGCCTTTTGATATACTAATCTTCGTTCGAATCTATATCTGTGTCACCGTCATAAAAAAAAGGGCTACGGCTCATCGTATTCTCTTTTTTTTAATAAAAAAGAGAAAAATGGAAAACGCTTACCTTAATTGAAGAGAAGAATACTGTAACCTTTTTTCTATCAATTCATCAATAGAGTACAGTACCCTTAGTTAAATGAAAATTTCAAAAAAGGAAAACCGGAATGAGACTGATATTGAATCAGTTAATATAATAAACACTTGAGAAAAAGCCATTTAACTAAGTCCTTTTTTCAATTCTACGCAAAGTGGGTATCAAAGTGCCGGATATCGTAGAGTTTTCTAGAAGTATCCGTTGTTTTGGTGGAATAGAAGCTACTCGAGAATAATTAGTAAAGTCTTCCAAATATACTAACTAGAATCACAAGATCTTTTTTGGGGGTCAAGTTTTTGCTAGATCCTATGCTCAATAAAGTTATTGATGGATCTTACATACCAGAATAAAGTACTTTTTTTACTATAATTAAATTACTTAATTGTTTTTCCTTGATCAATGAATATAATAATAAAGAAATGAAAATTTCATATTATGATTCTGTATCTTCCTAAATATCCTAGTTAATCACTAAGTGGTACCTTTTCAAAAAAACTTGATCTTTTGACCGCTTGTAACTTCTTATTTTTTTTTGGAGGGGAAAGAATTAGAAAGATTTAAGAATCCAAAATTCTATTTTAGTTCTTTCTTTTCTTTATTTTATTGCTCTTTCCGAAAGATATCAGAGCTGGTGAATTGAAAAAAAAAAAGTTTGATTTTCTTATGGAACATACATATCAATATGCATGGATCATACCTTTCGTTCCACTTCCAGTTCCTATAGCAATAGGGGTGGGGCTTCTCCTTGTTCCAACGCCAACAAAAAACCTCCGCCGTCTCTGGGCTTTTCTTAGTGTTTTATTACTAAGTATAGTTATGCTTTTTTCAATCGATCTGTCTATTCAACAAATGAATGGTAGCTCCATCTATCAATATTTATGGTCTTGGACCATAAATAATGATTTTTCTTTAGAGTTTGGCGACTTGATCGATCCACTTACTTCTATTATGTTAATATTAATCACTACTGTTGGAATTATGGTTCTTATTTATAGTGATAATTATATGTCTCATGATGAAGGATATTTGAGATTTTTTGCTTATATGAGTTTTTCCAATACTTCCATGTTGGGATTAGTTACTAGTTCAAATTTAATACAAATTTATTTTTTTTGGGAGTTAGTTGGAATGTGCTCGTATCTATTAATAGGTTTTTGGTTCACACGACCAATTGCAGCAAATGCTTGTCAAAAAGC
>JAJJMC010004429.1:0-7500 GCA_023531435.1 Papaver californicum | reverse complement strand
TGCATGTATTTAATTTATTCGGAGCTATTAGAGCGGGATCTACTTTTTGGGGAATATGAGTCGAAGCAATAACAAGGAGATTTCTAGTGGAGCATCTTTCACAATCCCTGGAGAGATAGTTCACTAATAGACCGAGGGATAAGTAATTCGACTCATTCACATACAGATCATGAATGTTTGGAATCCATATTATGCAAGGAGACATTGCTTTTGCTAATTCGAATTGAAGGGTGATATCAAATCGGTCTTTTTTCGGCGTCATATACATAGTTAGCGCATTCGTCATAGTTAGCAGCTCTGTATCAAGGTCATCATCGATATCGTCACTAGCATCAATCTCGATATTGTCACTACCATCAATATCATCAATAAGATAACCTTTAGGCTTGTCATCCAGGAACTTGTTCGGAAATACCGTAATGAAAGGAACATAAGAGTTTGTCGCTAGGTATTTGACCAAATAGGATCGTCCAGTTCCTATAGAACCTATCACTAAAATACCCCTAGACGGGGATAGGGCTAAGCGGAGCGAAAAGGGTTTTCCATGAGATGGGAAATGAAAACTATTAGCCCCACACGAGGTTTGTGAATAAGTGATTGTCTGATAATGAGCAAGGAATATCCGTCTTTCTGCTAAACAGGATCTATTGAACTCATAATTCATTAGATCTTTTTTATGAATGTCAACTAAGTATCGTAAGTAAATTGATCCCGGTTGTTCAACCATTTGATAACCAGAGTCATTCTTTGATAAATGATCACTATGAGTCAGACTCAATAGAATTTGATCAATCCTTTTTTTTGTCGTTAAGGTGGAGAACTGAACCAAGAATTCTCTTTCTTCATCATCAATCGAATCACTGTTCGCGACCCAGGATTCTATTTTATCATCAATCCAATCAACGTTCACGTTTTTTCTTTTTCTTATCAATGAATAGATCTCTTTACTTGTACGACTTAGATATCTCGTATTTCTCGAAAAAGTGATTCGATTGATGGGATTTGGTATGATACTTATGATATCGATGAGATTGATATTCAAATATTTCTTCTTAGAACGTATTGATTTGACCCCATAAGTGGGACCACCACCCAATAGCATGTTGCCACCAGAAGCAGAACCCCGTATTTCTTCTAGAGAATCTCCTAATTGTTCCAGAGCAACTAGAAAGAGATTCTTTAACCAGAAAGAGTTCAGTTCAGATGTAGGATACCTATCCAGAAGTTTTCGCAACTCAATCATGTATGATGGAATCATCAAAGATTTGATCTTTTCGAACTCTGTCTGTAACTCACTAGAGGCCCGGGAAACAAAGAGAAGATGTGTACGAACGAGATATCCAGCAACAAGAAGAAGGAAAAGGATTGAATAGAGGAACTCCCGAGCATTTGGTGATCTCAGATGTATCCATATCAATGGAACGGGTGACTCATTATTTCGATGAATCATTTCTTCGGACAGAAGAAGATTATGTAAACACTTACTCGAAATCTCACTTATCGGATTCCATTGTGGAAGAATCGCCCACAATTTTTTCTGAGGAATTGGCCATGATGTATCTGATCCATGCATAATATCATGAAAAACGGATACAAATTTTTGACTGCTACTTAGTATCGGCAATAGGTCTGAAAAAGTATCTAAAAGGGTGAAATTTAGATATTTGCACCCTGCCGAAGTAAGGAACCATGGCATATATGTTTGTAACAGATTCCATTTTGAGAGATTTGAAAAAGCACTATCTCGTTGAAGGGTTCTATACATCTGCCATTTCTCAACGCATTTCTTTAGACAAAGACTCTGTTTTTTCCTCTTTTCGGATGGTAAATATTTCTCAGAACATGGAGTGTGAATCAAACCCATGTTTGAATTGAAATTGAGATACTGATGCAAGTTCTTCCCTTCTGAATCAGAGAGATTCATATCTGAAAGAGGTTGACAATAAGTTCTTTCAAAATTGACTATTTGTCCCTCTGTTAGAGGTGTTCCAGAAATGTCTGGGATCGAGTAAATAGCTCTACGAACGAATGGATCGGATCGAATTGGAAAATGGAAAGATTTGTACAAGTTATACCTTTCGTCACCACTTTGTGGAAAATCGTTAGGTATGAATATGTTAGATACCTGTGACTCGATTGATGAAATAGTATCTCTCTCCAAAAAAACATGTTTTTTTGGACCGACGCACAAAGAAAAAATGTTGTTGCGAATGAACAAGATATTGAGGAATTGTCCATACGTAAGATCATAATTATTGATACGGGCCTTTTCCACATAAAAAGGGAATCTTTTGTTACAATCGAACCAGAAGTGATGTGGATTATTCAAGAATCGAAGTCGATTTGCTTTATAAAAAGAAGAGATCAATGAACTTCTATGAAATGGTTTCACGGGATTCAGCCAATTGTCTCGATCGTGTGATATCATTGAGAAATAGGAATCGGTGTTATCAAAGTCTTTCCTGCGATTATTTCTAGTATGAAATGAGTCAATCATCCACTTTGGTATCTTATTGAATAAAAACGGTGATATTGTTCCTCCATTGATCAAGAATTTCGATTTTTGGGAAGTATCACGATTATCCAATAAGAAGGGTTTCAATTTATTCAAATGAACGATTTGAACACCTATTGATTCTAACAACTGATTGCAGAGTTGATCATTCGGCCCTTTCAATTCATAGATGTGGATCTCGGACCTATGAATGGGGATATTCCCGATACTCACAAAGAAAAAAGGAAGTGACTTAGACAAAAAGAGAAGTGACTTGGACAAAAAGAGAAGTGACTTGGACAAATCTTGTTTGTCGATAACCTCGGACCAATCAATCGAATATTGATTAATACGTAATCGACCGAACACTACTTGAAAACGGCTCTTCTGCTCAGAAACGAAATGTTCCAAATGTTCCTGGAAATTATTGCTCCCGTTGGGCCATTTGTATCTATATGCATTAGGATCCCGATTCATGGATCTCTCGGTTCGAGAAATAAGAGGATCGAACCATTTCTTCTGACTCTTTTTCAAATTCGATAAATGTTGGTTGATCGTATATTTCATTATAGTTCTATGATTCAGAGTATCATTTCCTATTTGATCCCTTTGAATTCCATAAAAGAATCGATTCGATACATTTCTTATGTACCCATAGGTGCTATATTGGATTTGAATCAGATTTCGGATCAATCTATATTGATTGACTGCCTCCATTATGTTGTTGCTAGCAAATACCACTCTTTTTGGTTTTGGATCTTCCAAGTCATTCCCGCAGGAGATCCGGACCGATTTTTTTCTGATCCTTCGATAAAAAGATTCATTCTCTTCATAAAAAATAGGAGGTAGAACCAAGAAAGATTTCTTTTTCGATTCATCCCTGGAGTTGAATACCTCATTCAATAATTTTTTTTTATCCAACCCGTAGGAATCAATAGAAAAGGAAAATCCCTTATGATACACCAGATCCGGCTCGGTTATTGATAGAGTGAATAGATCTGCCATTTCTTGAAATCTCTCTTCTGATTCAAAATCGCGGTGTAACGTGTACCCCCCCCTGTTTCGGTCATGGAATAGATGAAAGAAAGAAAAAAATGGATTTTGGTTCAAGAATGAAATCTTATTGGAACTGGCCATATCCGGTTCATCCTTCGGAACCATATCACATCCCGGATCTGATGAAATAGGATGAATTGAGACGGTATTTTGTAAATACGTAATTATCTTGAATATATCAACCATTTCTTTATTTTCCGATCGTCTGGAAGGGACAAAAGAAACATCTTGTTCTTTCTTCAACAATTTATGATCTCTAGTGGACCTCTCAGTAGGATTCGAACCCAGATGAAGTTCTGACCATCTGTCAGAGAAAAAGGAACGAATTGATTTTGTAGAATTCCCAAGAATTGCTTCGATTTCTTCCGGAAGCAGATGATTATTCATCTGCTTCTCACGTTCCGTGAATAGCCGGGACATTGAGGAATATCCAGAAAGGCATTTCGGGAATCGGTCTGATTTTCTCTCTGTTCGTTCCGTTTGAAGAAAGGAAGGATCCCAAAGAATCGATCTTTCTTTTAGTTGTTGAATCTCTCTTTGATTGATCAATGTGTGATATTCCGAATCCTCATTACTAATCGAATCGAAAGGGTCTCTGGATTGATCAGAAGATCCTTTCAATTGGCTAGAATTCGTTACTTGAACGAAAATAGATCTTGTGGAATCATATTGAATATTTGACGATACATTCCGTACCTTGCTAAAAAACCGATCCTTGCTTACCAACCACACATTGTCTAACCAAATCCAACTCTCTCTCGATACGTTCCTCAAAAAATCCGACTCGTGCAGATTCTTCCCCCAACTAACGAAGATATCTTGGCGGAATTGCCACATATGAAATTGAGCACAATTTTGCAAAGAAATACCCCACTTGTTTCTCGAGAAGAGATGGGAAACATGTTCAATCTCATTTGATTGAATAGTTGACTCAGCTCCTTGTTGTTTGAAGAAACCCTCCACTTCAATTGGTCTTTTTTCACGAAAAGCAGACATGAGATAACAAATCCAGTGTTTCACTAAGATTTCGAATAGCTGGCCCGAATTCAAGTTGATTATGTTTCGCTTCTTCCTCAGAGAAAGACGATCAAACAATTCCCAATCATGGTCCTTGCGGATCGGATCATCCGTATAGGATACAAAAAGAAACTCCAGATATTTGATATCTTTCTCTTTAAATGAGATCTCAATTCCAGCTACGGTTTCCTTAGATATCTTACAACTAGAATTCCACCTTTTTCCGATCCGGTTCCTCCACCACCGCGAACCCCAGTTAGAGTCAGGCATGATACACTTTTTCGTTATTGGGAGAACCCAAGTACTCTCTTTCGGATCCATGAAACAACTCTCAGAGATCTTTTTCCCTTTTGGAAGATAGAGGAGCGAAACAATCAACCTATTAATATTGGAAGACCAAAAAGATTCTTCCGATGTATCATTTCTGGGTCCAATGGAATTCATAGGTATAGGAAGAAGCCCCATCAAATAGAGATTTTTTCTTTCGACCATATTTCGATTGTTAATACGATATATAAGGACCGCTACTACAAGCAGTACTACACCTTTGATCGTGAAATATCGATTGCTTGTTGAACCCTGTGAATCGCGTGAAAGGAGGATACTCCAAATTCGGGGGTCAAAGAGTTTCATAAAACGTTCTTGGTGGAAAAAAATGTGAGTGAAAGATCCCACTGAATCGAATTTGGTCCATGAATCTAAGAAATAGTGAGAATTCTTGATCTCTCTCAATATCTCTCTCAATTCGAAGATCCAGGATTTGAATTGATGTCGTTTCATTGATTCCTGTTTCATTGATTCCTCCTAAAGATTTCATTTCAATTGGAATTTGGTTATTCACGATGTACGATGATCCCTGTTAAGCATCCATGGCTGAATGGTTAAAGCGCCCAACTCATAATTGGCAAATTCGTAGGTTCAATTCCTGCTGGATGCACGCCAATGGGAACGTTCAATAAGTCTATTGGAATTGGCTCTGTATCAATGGAATCTCATCATCCATACATAACGAATTGGTATGGTATATTCATACCATAACATATGAACAGTAAGAACTAGAATTCTTATCAATACTGGAACTCATAGGGAAGAAAATGGATTTATGGATGGAATCAAATATGCAGTATTTACAGACAAAAGTATTCGGTTATTGGGGAACAATCAATATACTTCTAATGTCGAATCAGGATCAACTAGGACAGAAATAAAGCATTGGGTCGAACTCTTCTTTGGTGTCAAGGTAATAGCTATGAATAGTCATCGACTCCCGGGAAAGGGTAGAAGAATGGGACCTATGGGACATACAATGCATTACAAACGTATGATCATTACGCTTCAACCGGGTTATTCTATTCCACCTCTTAGAAAGAAAAGAACTTAAAAAAAAATACTTAATAACACGGCGATACATTTATACAAAACTTCTACTCCGAGCACACGCAATGGGGCCGTAGACAGTCAAGTGAAATCCAATTCACGAAATAATTTGATCTCTGGACAGCGTCATTGTGGTAAAGGTCGTAATGCCAGAGGCATCATTACCGCAAGGCATAGAGGGGGAGGTCATAAGCGTCTATACCGTAAAATAGATTTTCGACGGAATGAAAAAGACATATCTGGTAGAATCGTAACCATAGAATACGACCCCAACCGAAATGCATACATTTGTCTCATACACTATGGGGATGGTGAGAAGAGATATATTTTACATCCCAGAGGGGCTATAATTGGAGATACCATTGTTTCTGGTACAGAAGTTCCTATCTCAATGGGAAATGCCCTACCTTTGAGTGCGGTTTGAACCATTGATTTACGTAATTGGAAGTAACCAATTAGGTTTACGACGAAACCTAGAAATCAATCACTGATCCAATTTGAGTACCTCTACGGGATAGACCTCAACAGAAAACTGAAGAGTAACGGCAGCAAGTGATTGAGTTCAGTAGTTCCTCATATAAAATTATTGACTCTAGAGATATGGTAATATGGAGAAGACAAAATTGTTTGAAGCACCGACAGAACCGGAAGCGCCCCTTGTTTCAAAGAGAGGAGGACGGGTTATTCACATTTCATTTGATGGTCAGAGGCGAATTGAAAGCTAAGCAGTGGTAATTCTACCCCCGGGGAAAAATAGAGATGTCTCCTACGTTACCCGTAATATGTGGAAATATCGACGTAATTTCATAGAGTCATTCGGTCTGAATGCTACATGAAGAACATAAGCCAGATGATGGAACGGGGAGACCTAGGATGTAGAAGATCATAACATGAGTGATTCGGCAGATTTGGATTCCAATATATCCACTCATGTGGTACTTCATCATACGATTCATATAAGATCCATCTGTCTAGATATCATTATATACATCCAGAAAGCCGTATGCTTTGGAAGAAGCTTGTACAGTTTGGGAAGGGTGGACAATTAGCTAGAGCAGCGGGTGCTGTAGCGAAACTGATTGCAAAAGAGGGTAAATCGGCCACATTAAAATTACCGTCTGGGGAGGTCCGTTTGATATCCAAAAACTGCTCAGCAACAGTCGGACAAGTGGGTAATGTTGGGGTGAACCAGAAAAGTTTGGGTAGAGCCGGATCTAAGCGTTGGCTAGGTAAGCGTCCTGTAGTAAGAGGGGTAGTTATGAACCCTGTAGACCATCCCCATGGGGGTGGTGAAGGAAGGGCCCCAATTGGTAGAAAACAACCCACAACCCCTTGGGGTTATCCTGCGCTTGGAAGAAGAAGTAGAAAAAGGAATAAATATAGTGATAGTTTGATTCTTCGTCGACGTACTAAATAGGAGAGAAAATCGAGAATATGTTTCTTCGTCTTTACAAAAGAAAAAAAGATAGGAGTAATTAGCTGTGACACGTTCACTAAAAAAAAATCCTTTTGTTGCTAATCATTTATTAGCAAAAATTGAAAAGCTCAACATCAGG
>JAJJMC010004427.1:0-10368 GCA_023531435.1 Papaver californicum | reverse complement strand
TGAAAGTAAAAGAAAAGACCAAATATGTTGTGGAGTTTCTTTATACAAAGAGTGAGATGAAATGAAGCTTTAATGTTGCTTTTCTCTAGAAGTTTCTCTGATCGATGATAACATTGAATTAAAAACACCGTTGATTGACGTGTTGCTTTGAATAAAATTGCTATTACCAATTGAATTAATCAAGACGAGGCGATTTGCTCGAGAAAGGAAGATGTCTTGACTGTCAAATTGCTGTTCACAATGAATAAAATTAAAAAGAATTGATTTGACCAAGAAACACGAGAGAGAAGAAAAGATGTGATTACTGTCAAATTTCTGTTCCCAATGAATAAAGCAAAAGTGTATTGATTCGACCAAGAAAATTGCTTTAATTGCTTTAATTGCTTCGCTGCTTTAACCTTGATTTTCGTCTGATACAGTCTGAAAAGAGACTGACAGACAGCGCTGTTGATAACCATTTTTATTGACTGATGCTATGTCGGCCACGCTACTACAAAAATTAAAAGAGAAATCGGTGATTTCCAAGAAACTTTAACAGTGATTTCTTCTTTATCGAAAATTTTGAGTTCAATTTTCTTGTTGGTCAGAGAGCAAATCGAGATTGTCGGCCATGATTCATGTACTTTTGAGTTAATTAAGATGAAGAAATTTAATTTTTCAAGAAATATTCATTAATATCCACTGGCAGCCGATTTGATTTCTACAGTAACTATGAGTTTAGTGTTTCTTCTGCTAATAGGTAGAAGAAAGATGAATAATGTTTGATTTCGATGACGAATTCATTGAATTGATTTCTAAGAAATATGGATTCATTGATTAGAGACGAAGAAGTTAGAATATTTATGTTTTTAAAAGCCATAAAAAATAAATCCAATCCATAGGATTGTATTAATAAAAAAGATAAAAATAATGGATTGTTTTAAGTATATGGATTGGTTAATAATAATGGTGGATTGGAAATAACAAGAGTCTAAAATTATTATCACTGAAATACATATACAAATATCATTTCTTAAGAAACTTTAAGATCTCATATTTTACAAATAAGAAAAATACAATCTAGTTTCTTTTAGAAAAAATTACAATCCCATCAACACACCTCAATGATGAGAAATCCATTAATACAACTACTTCGACATTGAAGCACCTATTACAGTTCTAAATCTCACCGGACAAGTTTAAATAAAAACGCACTAAGTGATTCATACTGCTGGGACCTAATATCCCTCAATCTGTTCTTCTAGCTATGGTTTTGATATAATAGAGTACTATCCAGCGTATACAAACAAATCAATACAAAGAAGATCAGATCTAATTAGAATAAGGAACATGAACAATAGCCTAAATTGGACATCGAATCAAAAAGCAAAACAATAAAACCCGTTATTTTGGTACCTTTTTTTCAAAAATAACCTTCAAGCTCAGTGGAGTAAATCTCACCTGATTTATTCATTCCAACAACAAAAAATTTAAGAAAAAATCAGATCCATTGAAGGAAAAAAAAACAAAAAAAATTAAGAGCTTGAACAATGTAAAGAAGATGACAACCATACTTACATATATTTAAGCATATTACGGCCAAAATCTAGGAATAATTTTAATTAGTGTAGAAACAACTCCATGAACTAGATCAAAATATAAAAAACGCACTGTTTACATATCAAAGCATAGAGTCTTGATTATTGACAAACCATTAAGGAAAACATGATTATAAAGAGAGAGAGGCATATAAATAAGAAGATGCAGAGAAGAAGAAACAGTAACCTACTTAGTTATAAAAAAACCATAATACATAAATACATTACTCATTCCAGATCTGGTACGACCTAATATCATCCTGATCTATATTTTAGCTCTGATTTTGAGATAATATAGTTTACAGCTTTGATGAACAAAAATAAGTTGCTCTGCTTCTCTCTCAGAGGTCTAATAAGCTATCTTCACAGAGAGAGGTGAGTGGAAATTGGGTAGTTGTGTAGGTTGTGATGGTTGACTGAGAGAAATAGAGAGAAAAGGAGGCTGTGATCTCATCTGGGTAGTACATCTTTAAGCATTTTTCAATTATTTTATTTTTGTTTATTTTTACTATTAAGAAGAGTTTATTTTGATGAGAAATTTAAGTGATTTTATTTCTATTTTCCTATTAATAAAAGTTTATTTTGGTAAGAAATGTACGAACGACCGAAAAACATGGATTATGCCGCATCATCTGTTAGAATTAAAAAGTGATTTATTACTAAAAAATTGTTTTGTTACCTAATTTATCTTGATGGGACCAAAGGGTCACTAGCCTATATTGGAGGTGGAAATAACAAATCCACTTTTCACTTCTTAGTGAATGAGAAACCCTTCGTTAGTCCGACATTGGACAAAGGATGAAGTCTATCCATATTACCACAAAGGTTGCACCTAAAGGAAAGAAATTGTGTATTAGATATGGACTAAGGGAATGGGCTAGTGGGCAAACTCACACATGTGCGGTGCTTCACACAGAAGCACGCGGGCCGCTGACTTGCGGAGCTTGCATATGCGTGCGTATGTTTTATGCGTGAGCTGGCATGTGCCCGACGAGTGCCCGGCGTGAGCTCGACGTGTGCGCAGCGTGTGCCTATAAGGACTTAATGGTTTTTATTTTAAATTCCTATAATAAATATTAAAAACCGTTTTATTATTTATTAGAATTTATGGGAATTAAATAAAAAGATTTTCATAAATACAATTTAATTCTCTTCTCTCAAATTTGCCTATAAAAGAAAAAAAAAATTCATTTTTCCTTACCCCAGTCGCAGCTACTATCCTGAAAACTTTTCCCCTCTTCTTGCTTTGTTTGCGCACGTAGTTTTATTTTTCTTTCTTATTCTGCTGTTAAGTTCGCAACGGGCCAACGAGTTTTTGCTAGCTAGGTTGGTATCAGGCGGTTTTATCCTGGATTCGATTTGTCATCACTAGTGGTATAACAACACTCTTTTTAGAGGTGTACCCGATAAATATCGAGTTAAGGGCAGTCTGTTGAACAGGCGACTCCATCTTTCTGTGTGTGTTCTGTTTTTCTAACCAATAACCCATTTCTAGTCTCTGTTTGGTTTGCTCATTGTTACAGGAATTTTATCCAACAATCTTAACTCGATACTTCATTTATTTTTTGTAACAATGGAAACGTGAAGCATTACGTCATTCATGGAATCTTTATGAAAGCAACACACCGAAAATTACTTATGATGTATTTTCTATATACATGGTTTGATTACACAGCTACATAGGATTAAGGGAAATGGTGGTGAATTCTCGGTGATGGGTACTAACACTATTGGGTTGTAAATGATGATAATATCCAGAAAATAGATTATGTACACGGTTATTGTGATAGGGGGTTCAGCAGTTGGTAAGACTCGAATTCTCTCTCGTCTTGCAAAGAATGAATTCTATCTCGAATCCAAATCCACCATTGGGGTTGGTTTCCAGACACGAACATTACCATTAGTGACAACGTCATTAAGGCTCAGATCTGGGATACTGCTGGCCAAGAAAGGTATAGAGCAAATGAAACGTAAGAGGCAAATGAAATAAAAGAAGTCAATGTAAGAGAAAATGAATCTACAGTGGTCAGAAACGTAAGAGAAAAATTGATTCTGGTGTGTGGATTGGTCTTTGTATCAGACTATCACACTATTGCAAGGAGTCCGTGAGCCATGCGGAGGAGTAAATTAAGAAATAATGTTACGTTGTTTAAACTAGAAAAAGAATTTCCGGAAATCATGGAGAAATATTCCATTCATGCACCATCACAAATTCAGGGATCAGTTACACAATTCATGATAATTAAAGCAATTCTTTGTGAATGAAGTGACAAATAAAGTGAGAGGAATGATGATAGCATTTCTTGCATAACTTGTGCAGGTCAAATGATTGATGCTAAATCTTTATGCCACAAGGTGACGATTAATATATCCGACTTTTCCAATGATTATTCAAAATATCGAAGTTATGATAACTTGTAGCCTGAGATGCTGGAGCCATCTGATTTGTTTGAGGAGCGATTGTGACGCCACCGCCAGCACCGCTATCATTTATTAATGATGAATGAATTGAGAGAGATCCCAAGTTTGCAGACTTAGATGGAAGGCGGGTTAGACTATTATAATGTTGCAGTACCTAAACATTGATGGGATTCGTACAATTGGCAGCGTTTTTGTACATAGTATTGCTCTAGATTACTATGTCCGACAGGTGGGGAAAGCGAATAAGGTCAATGATTTTGTTCGTAATTTAGTTCGCTTGCTAAATTAAGGGCGGAGTATAGACTATTAATTTTTTGGAAAATAAACGGAAAGCTTAAAGTTTATTGGTCGCTCTAAAGGAAACAACAAGAACTGAATATGGACGAATCATAATATACAGGTATGATGTCTTAACTATAATGTGAATTATAATATATCAAACATATGCATGATGTCTTGAAAATATTAAAACGGTTATTATAAATAATCGTAGGTTACGTTTGATAAAACGTTACTTTGATGCACTAAAGATTAATGCACTAAAATCAAGACAATTATTATACGCATAATAAAACGTTGTTATCATGCACTAAAATAATTTTACATGGAGCATGCGTGGGGTGTTGATTATTTGATTATAAATACATAATATCCACATTATAATTAGGTAATATTTTATAAAAATCGTAAGGATTTCATTTATAGAGAAATAAAATAAAATGATGCTAATTGTTATGAAAAACAACAAGAACAAGTTTTTTGGTACAGTGTATGAAGTCAATCTGGTAACCAATGTGAGAGACTGGTGGGTAGACTCTGCTGCTACCAAGCATGTCCGCGGAAACAAAGATGTGGTCACCTCCTATCAGAAGGTAGGGGAAGGAGAAAAGCTCTATATGGGTAACTCGTCCACAGCACAGGTTGCGGAAAAAGGCAAAGTTAGGCTGAAGCTCATTTTTGGCAAATCTCTCACATTGAAGAAATTGTTCATGTTCCGGACATCTGTAAAAAATTCTTGTATCTTGTAGTATATTAGATGATAAGGGTTTTCATGAATCTGGGAAAAATAGTGTAACTCAGTGTAAAGACTATGTAGAAAAGAGATATAAGACAGAGGGTTTTTTACAAATTAAATGTAACCTCAATTTAAATAAATAAAATTGATTCCTTTTATGGTTGTGTGTTATTGAATGTTTGACATGACAGACTTGGTCATGTTTTTCAATGATTAATCTGGCGAGCATAGTGTCACGGGCTAAGATTTTAGACTAGACCGTGCGGTACTTGAACTCTTCAAGTAAGCCTAAAAGAACACAAAGAGAGAAGAGACTTAGAGATTTTAAGTGGAAGAGAGTATTTGGTTATAAGAGAGAGAATGTTACAATTGCTTAGAGCTTGTTGGTGGATGCCTTGAGCAAATGAGCTCCCCATCTTATATAGTGTACAATGGAGGATTCTAGAATATGTTCTAGAATCATCATCTTCTAGAGTATTCTACCACTATCATGAATATACAATAAAATATAATATGTACAAGAACATTATAGCATGTTGTGGTCTTCTCTAATCTTCTAGGTCCTTCCAATGGACCTAGACTCTTGTCATGGGCCAACCCAATATGTGGGAAAATGGGTGGACCGTGACATTCTCCCCCACCTATTCTCGCGACGTCCTCGTCGCGGCTTGATTGTGAAATTGGTCGATCGCATCCTTGAATTGCCATAGAGATGTTTCGGGCTCCCATGTTCCTTCTTGTATGGATGCATCCTTCCATTTCACTAAGTATTCTTTGCAAGGTGGCACACCCTTCCTTCGAACAATCCGTTCGGATAATATCTCGTCTATAGCTTTGTCGAAGGAAGTTGCGATCATGGGTGGTGCACGACTTGATACTCCCCGACTCTCGTCTTCCTCGTCTTTGTTGAATGCCTTCAAGTTGCTAACGTGGAAGACGGGATGGATTTTCATCTTTGATTGAAGCTCCACTCGGTAAGAAGCTTTGCCCTGGCTAGTACTTCGAACGGCCCTTCGTACTTGCGTAGTAAGCCTTTGTGTAGAGGCCGGGTGTACTTAAATTGTTGGGGAAAAAGCTTGACAAATACCATGTCGCCAACTTGGAACTCCACATGTCGCCTCTTCTTATCGGCCCACTTCTTCATCTTCTTGGCCGCTTTCATCAATTGGGCGTGTGCTACCCTTTGCTGCTGCCAATCCTTCGCGGTCTTGTATGCTCCGGGGCTAGCACCTGCATAAGAAGTGGCCAAGGTACTTGGCGTCAAGGGTTGTTGTCCGGTTGCGAGCTCAAATGGGCTCTTCCCTGTAGATTCCGAACGTTGTAAGTTGTAGGAAAATTGAGCTATATCGAGCAACCTAGACCAATCTAGCTGATTAGCACTAACATAGTGCCTAATGTAAAGATCCAACAAAGCATTCACCCGTTTGGTTTGCCCATCGGATTGAGGGTGGAAGCTTTTTGAGAAGTTCAACTCGGTACCCATCAGCTTGAAGAGCTCCGTCCAGAATTTTCCCGTGAAGCGAACGTCTCGATCACTCACAATGTTCTTCGGAACTCCCCAATACTTCAACACATTCTTGAAGAAGAGCTTGGCTGCCTCCTCTGCTGTGCATCCGGGTGTGGCTGCTGCGAATGTCGCATACTTGGTGAACCTGTCCACCACCACCATAACTGTGCCGAACCCATCCGACTTGGGTAAGCATGTGATGAAGTCCATCGAGACGCTCTCCCACGGTCTCTCCGGAATAGGCAACGGCTCTAATAGTCCGCCAGGCTGCTTTTGCACAATCTTGTCTTGCTGGCACACAAGACATGTCCGCACATAGGCCTCTATGTCGTCGCGGAGTTGTGGCTAGAAGAACTTCTCATGCACAAGGGCTAGTATGCGATGATTGCCGGGGTGACCTGCCTATCGCGAATCATGGCACTCCTTGATAATGTCTCTCCGCAAGTTGTCCCACCGCGGCACATAGACCCTTCTCCCCATGGTGAACAGTAGGTCATCATCGATCCAAAACTTCCTCGTCTTGCCGGCTTTGGTGAACTCTACCAAACTCCTCGCCGTTGGATCTTTGCTCAACCCTTCCTTCACACGGTCCATTAATGTGCTGCTAGCTTGCGTGAGATTGGCGAACTCTTCTTTTCGGCTAAGTGCATCCGCGACCACGTTTCCTTTGCCCGGTTTGTACTCGAGATCATAGTCGAATTCCGCAAGGAAGTCTTGCCACCTGGCTTGCTTCGGGCTTAACTTCTTTTACGTTTGGAAGTAGCTCGTCGCTACGTTGTCCGTCTTGACTATGAACTTTGATCCGAGAAGGTAGTGTCTCCATACTCGCAAGCAATGAACTACTGCCGTCATCTCCTTCTCTTGAACGGTGTACCTCTTCTCGGTATCGTTCAGCTTGCGACTTTCGAACGCAATAGGTTGTCTATTTTGCATTAACACTCCTCCTATTGCAAAGTCTGAAGCATCGGTGTGCACCTCGAATGGGAGACTTGGGTTGGGTAGCTGCAAGACTGGCTCTTCGACCACCGCCTCTTTTAGCTCCTTGAATGCTTCTTGGCATCGGGTCGTCCGTTCCCAAGCTCTCCCTTTCTTCAGCAAGTCTGTCAACGGGGCTTCCTTCTTCGAGTATCCTAGGATGAACCTTCGGTAGTAGTTGATGAGGCCTAGGAACGATCGCAACTCCGGCACTTTGGTAGGGGCTGTCCACTCTTGGATGGCGCGGACTTTGGCATCTTCCATCATAAGCTTTCCGCTACTGATCTTGTGACCTAGGAAGGAGACTTCTTCTTGGGAAAAAGAGCACTTCTCTTTCTTCACGTATAGGTCGTTTTCCTTTAGTGCTTGGAAAACAGTCCGTAAGTGACTCTCGTGCTCCTCCAAGGTCTTGCTATAGATCACTATGTCGTCGAGATAGACCACCACAAACTTGTCCAAGTATGGGTGAAATATCTTGTTCATCAATGTGCAGAAAGTAGCGGGAGCGTTAGTTAAACCGAAAGGCATAACAAGGAATT
Organism: Papaver californicum; assembly: GCA_023531435.1. Taxonomy (NCBI): domain Eukaryota; kingdom Viridiplantae; phylum Streptophyta; class Magnoliopsida; order Ranunculales; family Papaveraceae; genus Papaver; species Papaver californicum. The sequence continues at coordinate 2,334 of JAJJMC010004427.1, read as the reverse complement.
CGTAAGCCCCATACCTCGTGACGCATGCTGTCTTCGGCTCGTCGCCTTCCGCGATCCTGTCTTGGTAGTATCCCGACCGCAAGTCCAACTTTGAGAAGTACCTCGCCCCTCCAAGTTGATCAAATAGATCTGCAATGAGCGGTATTGGATACTTGTTCTTTATGGTCACTTTGTTGAGAGCCCGGTAGTCGATGCATAACCGCATTGCTCCATCCTTCTTCTTCTGGAACAGTACCGGCGCCCCGTATAGTGCTTTTGACGGCTGGATGTAGCCCGCATCCAGCAAGTATCTGAGTTGCTTTTTCAATTCAGCCAACTCCGGTGGAGACATACGATAGGGTGATTTTGCGGGAGGCTTAGCGCCTGGCTCAAGCTCGATCGCATGATCGATCTCCCTTCGTGGCGGCAACTTCTTGGGAAGCTCCTTTGGCATCACGTCCCTGAACTCTTCGAGAACCTTTGTTATGGCCTTTGGGACTTCTTCCCCTTTGGTTGTTGGCTTCTCCTCCTTCATCGTTGCTATGAAGGTCACTTCGCCTTTCTTGAATCCTTTGGATAGTTGCAATGCCGACAGCACCGTGGTCTTCTTCTTCTCTTTAGTCACCGGTATAAGGTTGAGCTGATTTGTCTCCGAGTATGCACAAGGAGTCGAAAGGTGGCATGGGAATGGCCCGTTTTATGCACATGAATTCCATGCCCAATACCATGTCGAAGTCGTCCATGGGGATCACCGAGAAGTCGACCGGTCCAGCCCACCGGTCGAGATTGATTTCTACGCCACGCGCCACGCCATCTAGTGGCTTTGCATCCGAGTTCACTGCCTTCACGGTGCCTCCTCCTTTAGCAAACTTCATGCCTAGCCGCAATGCTTCTTTTTTCGACACGAAGTTGTGCGTAGCACCCGTATCTACTAAGGCGCGGGAGGTTTTCCCCTTCACTTGGACGTTTACGAACATAACTGTCTTGTCCTTGCTTTTAGACTTTTCCGTCTTAGCTTGGACACTGTTTAGCTTTCAGAGCGAACTCACCACGGAGTCTCGCTCTTCTTCGGATCCACTATCCTCCATCAACGCTGTAAGCTTACCCTTCTTCGGGAAATCCCCGACTTTGTGGTCTCCTTCACATAAGAAGCAAGAGAAAGAGGGCTTACTTTTATCTTTACGCTCGGGAGCTTTATCCTTCCACGAAAGATATTTCTTTGAGGTATGCTTGTCTCTATCTTCTCTTGCTTCCCCACCTTTGGCATGGTGGCCTCTTGAAGCTCTCCTATCTTCTGAGCTTGTACTCCTTGAGGGCTTCGCTCTTTCTTCGAAGCTTGGCCTTTCGACCAAGGTCTCGGCTACGGCTATTGCTTCGGTCAGAGTTTGAACGCGACGACGATCTAGCTCTTGCTTCACCCATGGCTTTGCTCCGCACAAGAAGTTGAAGAGCTTCTCTTCTTCAGATAAATTGGGTATCTCTAGTAGCAAGTTTGTATACGTGTCGGTATACTCTTTGGTTGTACCCATTTGACGAAGGTACTTCAACTTCGCTCTTGCTTCATAAGCCGCATTCTCCGGGTAGAAGTATTTCTTAAGATCGACTTTAAAATCTGACCAAGTAGTGATAGTAGCCATACCTTGCTGAATTTCCTGGCTTCGAAGTCTCCACCATGCCAAAGCGTTCTCTGTGAGAAACACTGTGGCTCTTTTTATTTTCCTTGAATCCTCCTCCATTTCGAGATGCTCGAAATACCTTTCACAACTCCATATGAAAGTGTCAATCTCCTTCGCGTCTCTTTTCCCATTATACGGTGTTGGCTTGGGAGCATCCTCTCTTGAGAGTCTGCTTGGCCCCTCGTGCATGGCTTGGTTGATGGCCGCCCTTTTGCACAATACCAATTCTCCTTTCACCGCTTCTAGCTCTTGCTCAACTGACAGCAATTTGGCCTTCACCTCCTCCACGCTATCATCCATCGCGTCTTGGATCCGAGATTCTACGTCCATTTTGATACTATCCACCGCCTTGCTTATGGCCTCCTCGAATGTATCTTTCCACCCTTCAAGAGTCTCCCTTGTTAGGAACTCTTCTTCGGCGCGTATAAGGAAGTTGCTCACTCGCTTTTCCATACGTGTCATTCGTGCCTCAAGACTTGTTTGCGTATCCTTGGACTTGCCCCTTTTCTTGGATTGGCCATCGACACCTTTCTCCATGGTGTTGTTGCTATTAATGTCAGTCATTCTTGAGTCTTAAGCTTTGCTCTGATACCAACTGTCACGGGCTAAGATTTTAGACTAGACCGTGCGGCACTTGAACTCTTCAAGTAAGCCTAAAAGAACACAAAGAGAGAAGAGA
>JAJJMC010004426.1:0-22015 GCA_023531435.1 Papaver californicum | reverse complement strand
AAATAGAAACAGATTTATGGATCTTCTGATTCTTTTGAAATCTAACTATATTTTTGGTGGAGAGAAAAATATCATCTAAGATAACACTTCTCCAATCTTAAAATTTACACGCAAAAATAAAATAAATCAGTCATTATGACAAATTCATTCAGACTAAAGATTCCCAAGTTTCACCGAAATACAACTTCAATTTTGAAAATCACACAAAGAATTTCTTGCAATAAAACTCATCTATTCAAGCCAAAAATTTCGAAATTTCACTTTAATGAAAATCTTCCATATGATTACTAAACTCCTGGTACTAAAATTCTCTACTTTTAAATACAAAAATAACAGAAAAAATCATTTTTCTACAACAGGTAGGATAAATCCTTTGACACACTCCCTGTTTCTAGCGCCAAATTGTTTATGCTAAAATTCCCATCAGCAAAAACAATCAATGATTTATCAAAAGATCTGGACTAAAATCAATACCTTACATTCTGTTACACTATATTTCCTTAATATTCAAATCATGAGATAGGGGAATTGAGAACAATTGATAATAATTAAGTAGTATTGAAACATTCAAGCACATCAATCATGAAGGAAGTTAAAGAATAACAATTCATCAAATTGGACATTCTATTAGAATTATATCTATCATATACAGTTGATTAAACATTCAAATAAACTTATATACATGAGTTCAAGATCTTTATAAGTATGGAAAAAGGAGTGTATATATTCATACATACATCAATAATTTCACATTACATCACTCTAAAAATGCATACCTAATAGCTTTACTTTAATTCCACTATTTTTCCTTAGTCTTTTTTCCTTCCAATTTTCCTGATCCCCTTCCTGATGAATGAATTTCTCTATTTATAGGTCGTTCGTTGGGTCCCTCTTTTTTACCTCTCTGTCTATCCTTTATGCTTGATGAGTCACGTTTTCCCGGTCTTGTCTGTCAATTTATTGGTTATCGTTCCACTGTACTCCTTTGGTCTGATACCTCTTGTCCCGTTACTTCCTTACGTTCTCTTTATATTACGATTATCTTTAGATCAGGATGATCATGCGACTACCAGGCAGCTTCATGCTTATGCATTGTCATGCGTTTGCCTTTTTGGCCCTTAACCTTGTTTTATTGACACGTGCTCTTCGTACTTTATGAATCATCTTCTTCCCGATCCTCGATGTCAGTTATGCAGCAAAAAGTTACTTAACTAATTAGTGTTGTTACCTTCCCGATCCATATGCATTTATTACTTCAGCTTTCCCGTACCATTCGCATTTAATGCTTCTTACTTCGATCAGAACACTAATACTTTCCTGATCCTACGCGTCGATCCCTCACTGATACTTTCTGTCTTTACATCTGTCATCCACTCGAACTTTTATAAGGCTTTGATTGTGTGTTTCTCGTTCTTCTATAAATCTATGCTTCTTTCCCTAATCGTTTGACATGTGTCATCTTGACTTTTATTCCCTAACAGTGTTCACGACTATTATCTATAAGAGTTATTATTCACCTACTCCTTTCGGAGTTTCAACCTAAATAGGAATCTTCTAAGCACTAAAACACACCACCAACCAGCTGAACTCTCGCACACGCTCAACTCTTTCCTTAATTACTTTCACACGCTATTAGATCCCAAATTTCATATATTTTCTCCATTCAAATCAAACCACAGCCGCTACCATCACAGCGTCAACTCAAGTAACATCATCTCTCGAGCTATACTATCTTCAGTCACAGCACCAATTTCTCTTCATTATCACTACCGTCAATAGCTAACAACCACTGTTTCACGTCTTCCATCTCTACCAAAGAAGCAAACCATCAATCACAGTTTCAAACCAATCCCATCTGCTCATCATCATCGAGATATTATAGTTGCCAGCACCATCCAACAGTCTCGAGCTAAACTGTCATCAACCATCAACGAGTAATCACAGCCATCACTAACTCAACCACCAACGCTGTCAGGCTCGAGCTCCATATCCAACAACTAACTTTTCTCTTTCACTTTGTTGCCAGCAACCTCATAATCATCATCATCCTTCATCACAACTCTCCATCACCGAAGCCATCAAGATCAATCACATAAATACCCATGGCCCGTACCAATCTCTGTTTTGGATTTACGAAGAATAAAGGGGTGGCCCCGATCAATGATGCTGGTGCCTAAACACTATTTAAGCTCTGGCATCCCTGAGTAAATATACAAGTGCCTTTAACACTATTCAAAACTTAGGCAGCCCTTAGCAAAACCACTGGCGCCTTTAACAGTTTTCAATTCAAAACCCGTTTAAATGTCGGTTCCATGAAACCGACAAGCTTAATTTCTCTTGTCGCCCATAACTTTCTCATACGAAGTCGGAATGACATCATTCTTTCGCCGTTGGCTTTGTAATTTAATTTTATACAAGATGGAAGGTAGAAATCCTGGAATAGACTGAGCTCCACTGGGTATTTGGAAACCCTTCTCTTGTAAAGCTCCATTTCACTTGTTTCAGAGATGTAACTTACTAAAAGACATAAACTACGAAAGTAATAATAACACACAGTAATTCACACAAAATCTAGAAATTAAGGAAATCAACCATTATGCAAGGATGGGAATGCTTACTTACCTTCTCATCCGATCGGCAATCAGCACCACTCTCACAGCATCCAATAGAAACGTCTTCGGTCTTCAACTGTAGATGATGAACTCCTGAACTTCGTAGAAACCTTGACAATTTGTAACTCATTTCCTCAATTTCTTGTTATTAGAAACTTCTCTATAGATTTTCTCTTCCCCACGGCCTTATTGAATAAATACATAAGAAAATCTATACTAAAGCAATGATAATTGTTTTTTTTTTTTAATTTTTTTTTTTTGCTACCACAATATAAACTGAAAAATAAATGATGAAATTACTACGACCGTGGGATAAATACTTTACCACTTGATTCTTCAAAAATGTATCGCCTTGATATCATGAACTTCACTTAACTCACATCTTTTGATTTCTTTCGCTTTTGTACTTACTTTTCAACTAGGATGTAGAATTTTGCTCCTTGTAATGTTGCTTATAAACTTGAAACATCTTCAACTTTCTTAAAATTTGTAATCATACGCTTGTTAATGATGAATGGACCTGTTGTTGTCGAGAGAGTGGTGCCAACTGCAAACAAGACTACAAGATAGAGTTAGCAATTCTGATGACACCCTCATGATTGATAGAAATAGCACTCAAGAGATCAAAAAGTAGTGCTGAAATTGGTGCGAGGTTAGGTAGCTCATCATTCTACCCGGAATTTGCGCAGATGAAACACTTTAAGCGGACAGTTGAAGGTTTGGTGCCTCACTCATGGGTATTGAATGATCAACAATTCTAATATTGTATTCTCTGGCAATTTAGGTTCATTTTTGTCAGCTCTAGCCTCTCAACATCTAAGCACTCCGAATATAGTTCTCTAATACTTCTAAGTTCAGTTGTTTCGGTTAGAACTCCGTATGTAAACTTAGCTAGAAGTAGACTAAGTGACTCTAAAATATTTAAAAGTTGAAGGTTTTCATGCAAATAATTTCAAAAAAGTTAAAAATTTTCTACCTAAAAAGTGTATACTTAAGAACTCTATATGCTTAAACTCCCCCACACTTAAACTTTACATTGTCCTCAATGAAAACTAACTCATCCAATGTAAAATCACGGTGGGAAATCCTAAAATGGCATAAAACAAGCAATCAAAAACTAAAAAGATAAGTGAAGGAAACAACTCTGATGGGTTGACTCCCATGAAGCAAATGATAACATCATATAGCAATAGCCGGAACAACTGTGGGTCATCTGGATCAAATAGTGGTATCACCAGTAAAAGGAAACTGCAATAAGCCAAGAAAAAGAACAAACTGAGCACACCGTTATCTAGTTTTTGTTTAAGACAACTACTTCTAGTCGTGGTTCAGGTTCAGGCTCTATAAAAGGGTCTAGATAAAATATTTTCATGGGTTGGATTTCCTCGTAGGCAGGATCAACAGGGTCAGGTTGTAAAGTCTGGAATAACTCAAGTAAGAACTTAGAAGCACATAATAATAACCTGAATAATTATGGATCCTCAAAGTTAATCTGATTTGACTCACACAGTTGATTATTATGAAAATGGCCATTCTTAAGCAAATGTGTCGATTCTACTCTCCTAAAGTAATCAGGCTTAGTCTCAAAACTTAATAACTGACACATTTGAAATTCATACGTTCCCACATATGGAAGAAAACATTTTGGTGGGAAAACAAAGTCAATCTTGGTATTATCGCCTAGGTAAACCACATCGACCAGAGGATGGGTTTCTAACAGTTTAACTGTTTTCTGGACATTAGGTTCAGGAAATATAGTTTGAAGATAAATCTTGCAAAATAGTATAGGTGCATATGTCAAGTCCCAAGTTAGGGACCTTTCTAAGAGTCAAAGTTAAGGTACATGGAGATTGATAATCACCCCCACACTTAGAATCTTGGGTGTCTCTAGATAGACTAGTCACTATTTCCCTAATTTCTAGATCGTCAGGCGATGGTTTAAGGGTCAAGGTCAGAGCTTTCTCGACAGATGGAATGAGTCGAGATTCGGGTAGGAGTAAAGATTCAATTCCAGGCTTCCATTTATTAGTGTCAAGATCAGGAGGAGAACGTGCAACATGAAAAATATTCACTTCCAATTTCCAACTACCAAAAGTAAGTTCCATAATACCATTCCTACAATTTATGATTGCATTAGAAGTTTCTAAGAACGGTCTTCCTAAAATGATAGGAATGTGAACACTAGGGTCTGTCACAAGTTGGGTATTAAGAATTACGAAATCCATAGGATATACAAAACTATCAACCTGTACAAGAACATCTTCTACTACTCCTCTAGGAATTTTAATGGACCTATCAGCCAATTGGAGTGTAACACTAGTGGGCTTCAAGTCACCAATCCCTAATTGCTCATACACAGAATATGGCAAAAGATTCACACTAGCCCCTAGATCTAACAAAGCATGTTCAATCTTGTGTTGTCCTATAGTGCAAGCAATAGTAGGACAACCGGGGTATTTGTATTTGGGTGGCATTTTCTGAGTAATGATAGAGCTCACTTGTTCAGCAAGAAAAGCTCTTTTATGAACATTCAATTTTTGTTTCACAGTGCATATACCTTTTAAGAACTTAGCATACATATGAATCTTCTTAATGGCATCTAAGAGGGGAATATTGATTTTAACTTGTTTGAACAATTCTAAGATGTCATTAGGGCTGGTTCCTTTCTTCTGGGATACTAACCTTTGGGGGAATGGAGCGCGAGGAACATAAGTATTTTCAGATTCACCTCTTTCAGTTCCATTGGTTTCTTTTTGTGTTAAAGGTGTTTCCTGCGTAATAGTTGGTGGGTTCCTATCTGTCTCTTTTTCCTTAAGAGCACTATCATGGTTATCGATGACCCAGCCGCTTCTCAAGGTAGTGACGGCCAGGACATGATCTGAGGGATTAGCACCTGATGTGCTTACCTCATAAGACCCCTTTGGGTTAGGCTGTGTTTGACTTGGGAACTGTCCCTTGTCTCTCTCACTTATTTGGCTATCAAGCTGACCTATTTGTCCTTCTAAGGTTGTTATGGACCTTGCATTGTTCATTTCTATATTGTCTATTCATTTTTGGGTGGTCTGCATAAACATCTGAAGACTTTCTTCCATACTAGGTACTCTTTGGTTAGAAGAATCAGTAGGACCGGATGATTTCTGCGTATAGCCACTAGTATTACTGGGTTGACCTTCATACTGACCTCTAGACCAGGAAAAGTTAGGGTGTCTTGCCCACCCTGGGTTGTATTTTCGAATACGGGTCAAATCTACGACGATTGTCTTGGTAGAGAGGATGGACTTGTTCTCCATCATCGTCATGAGTGATTTGGTCTACAGACTCAACAAAAGGTCTAGATTTAGCACTATGTTCTAATGATTCAAGTCTTATTGTCAAAGAAGTTATTTTAGCGTCAGAGTCGAATTCGATATCAACTCTATGCGCCCCCTTTCTACTAGCCATTGACCTTATGGGTTCCTTAGCCCCCCAATCTTGGGTTTTATTAGACACCTCATGCAAAAACTTATAACCCTCCTCAGGATTTTTATCAGCAAAATTACCACCACATAGTGATTCTACCAGGTTATTGTTTTGTGATCTAACCCTTCGTAGAGAATCATAGCGAGTCTCACGGTATCGAATCCATGATGTGGACATTGCAACAGAAGTTCATGGAACCTTTCTAAATAATCCTGGAGAGATTCTCCATCTTGCTGCGAGAAACTATTAAGACTTTGACGTAAGCCTGTGATTCTATGCCTAGGAAAAAATTTATGCACAAATAACTTAGTCATCGCATCCCAAGTTTGGATGGAAGAAGATGGTAAGGCATCAAACCACGATTTCGCTTATCTTTTAAAGAGAAGGGGAAACAATCTCAGTTTTAAATATTCATCGGTCAAGTCTTTAATCTTCAAAGTACCACATAGTTCCTCAAATTCACTAATGCGGGAGTAAGGGTGTTCATTTTCTCTTCCGTAGAAGTTTTGCAAAACCTTGATGGTATTAGTCTTAATTTCATAGTGGGCAAGACAATGCATGACGGTTGAGAGACTCTAGTTGGGTACATGTAGTCTCTCAAATTTTTAACTAGAGGGTCTACACCCTCATCATCGGTTCTAGTCATGAATAATGGATTATTCCTAACGAGACGATTATCCTGATCTCTATCCCAACCTATCGGTATATCGGGCATATACGAGAAAAAGTAAGAGTTTTACCTCCTGTACCAGACGGGAGACGAACCGTTGAAGTCGACTCGGGCCACTGACTCCTGTGTCAGTGTACGAACCCAAGGGGCTGAGACAATCTCGTAATTATCGTCCTTCCCTGTGCAGTTTATATTTAATACTACCCTTCCATAGGGTTTAAAAATAATAATGTTCGTAATGTCCCGAAGTGTCCAAAAATAAAATAAAATTACAAAAATAATTAAAGATTTCCTAATACAGTTTTTCTAAATTAAATTAACTAATAAAAAAATAAAAAATAAAAATTAACTATTTGTCTTCTTCTACGTTCTTTCAGCTTTAACTTTACTCCAAGTCTTTTAATCACCAAAATCTTTGGTTCAATTTCTTTTCGTTTCCGTTCCCAAAACCTGCAGCAGAAGATAAATACCAAAAACGTAAAATAGAACAAAATAATAAAAATAAAATAAATAAAATAAAATAATAAAATCTAACCTAAAAAAAATCTAATCGAAAAACAACTCCCCGGCAGCGGCTCCAAAAACTTGATGCGTCGGAAAACCGACTTTGTTTTACCGCAAGCGCACAGTGTCGAAAGATGTAGACAAGAGCAAATACGGTTCGTTCACACGAGGAGTTTGGATTAAAATATTTTTTTAGGTTTTTTATAAAGAATTAAATTAATTAAAACTATTTAATAAAGTTTGAAAACAGTAAGAGGAAAACGTTAAGGTTCCGGGAATCCGTTGTAGATTAGGGTTTAATTGCGTTCATCACCAAGGTTCTCAATTTTACTCGTGTAAAATAGCAAATCTAGCTACTTAATACACGGAAGATTTTTCGTTTAAGAACCGAAGAAAGAATTTTGAAAAATAATTTTTTGTTCTCAACCTAGGGTAGAATTCCGAAGTACTAAGTATACAGGGCATAAGAGTCAAAGAATATTCATGAAACGATTTCATACAAGGTTTCAACGAGTCCTTCTACTAATCAAACAATGAACTATATGTGGCATAGAACATGAAAAATCATCGAGAAGGTAAAACGTTGAGAGAGAGACAAAATAATTGAAAACCCTAGTTTTGAAACACAAAGAAAATCATCTCTACAAGTTCATCCTTTCGCCCTAACAAGGGAATTAACCCAACAGGCTTTCTCAAAAGCCATAAAAATTAATTAAGAAAACAATACAAACTAACCCCAAAAGTGTCTCATGTACGTCCTCTCTTCTCTGGACGTGAAGTTGTGTCAATGTCTTTTCTTCGGAGGTGAAAGTATATGTCCGAGCGTATCCCTGTAAGTGGTGTTTGTTTATGTTAAAATTCTCATCAGCAAAAACAACCAATGATTTGTCAAAAGATCTGGACTAAAATCCGTACCTTACACTTTGTTACACTATATTCCTTAATATTCAAATCATGAGATAAGGGAATTGAGAACAATTGATAATAATTAAGTAGTATTGAAACATTCAAGCACATCAATTATGAAGGAAGTTAAAGAATAACAATTCATCAAATTGGACATTCTATTAGAATTATATCTATCATATACAGTTGATTAAACATTCAAATAAACTTATATACAGGAGTTCAAGATCTTTATAAGTATGGAAAAAGGAGTGTATATATTCATACATACATCAATACATCACTCTAAAAAATACATACCTACTAGCTTTACTTTAATTCCAGTATTTTCCCTTAATCTTTTTTCCTGATCCCCTTCCTGATCCCCTTCCTGATGAATGAATTTCTTTATTTATAGGTCGTTCGTTGAGTCCCTCTTTTTTACCTCTCTGTTTATCCTTTATGCTTGATGAGTCACGTTTTCCCGGTCTTGTCTGTCAATTTATTGGTTATCGTTCCACTGTACTCCTTTGGTTTGATACCTCTTGTCCCGTTACTTCCTTACGTTCTCTTTATTTTACGATTATCTTTAGATCAGGATGATCATGCGGCTGACAGGCAGCTTCATGCTTATGCATTGTCATGTTTTTGCCTTTTTGGCCCGTAACCTTTTTTTATTGACACGTGCTTTTCGTACTTTATGAGTCATCTTCTTCCCGATCCTCGGTGTCAGTTATGCAGCTGAAGTTACTTAACTAATTAGTGTTGTTACTTTCCCGATCCATATGCATTTATTACTTCAGCTTTCCCGTACCATTCGCATTTAATGCTTCTTACTTCGATCAGAACACTAATACTTTCCCGATCCTACGCATCGATCCCTCACTGATACTTTCTATCTTTTACATCTGTCATCCACTCGAACTTTTATAAGGATTTGATTGTGTGTTTCTCCCTCTTCTACAAATTGATGATATTGTTTATGTCCCCTTTTTTGACTGTTTATGATTTTTCTTCCCTAGTTGCTTCTTTTTATGAACTTGAGTTTTTTGATTCCTTCATACATTGATTCTTCCCTGTCTTTTTCACAGATAAAAAATATCTTTTCACTATGTATTCAAGAACTCAAAATACTGCTCCTCTGGTTGATTCTCACCACGATGATCAGCAACAAGTAAGGAGATCCTCTCGGAGTAATGAAACTAGATATGCCGCAACTCGGCATACTCATGATCCAGCTTCTGACCCTTCTACAACCGCTAATCTTTCCCCCAAGAGTAAATGGGGACACGCCAGTTGTAGCTACAAATCAATGAATATTGAAGAATTCAAAGAAAAACACCATCTTGAAGGATTCAAAGTTTCTTTGTATGGTGGAGACAAAGATGTAATGACCCTGGGAGCGGTCGATAAATTCAAATATTCATTCAGTAGTTTACTGATCACTGTTGGTGCGTTAGAGGTTGGGCTTCGTCTTCCCCTATATCATCGAGATCATCCCTATCAGTTCGAGGTTCTTGCATCCCTTTGCAATGCTCCTCACGGTTTAGCTCGGTCCGTTATCCAGTATAACGGAAGTTGGTGGTGGATACTTGATGAATGCAGCCTCCGGAGCGAAGGACGAACTAATCTTACATGTTATACTCCAGACATTACAGAGCAACAACATTATACAGTTGAGAATTTTCACACTACTTATGGGATAGTGTTTCCGTAAGGAATTTTGTGAAGTTGAGCGTTAGTCCTCTTCGCAAGTGCAGTTCGGGATTCCCCTTGTTGCACGAAATTGACGATCCGAAGCTCAAGTATGTTCCGGGAAGTAAAAATGAGTTTCCCTCAAAAGAAAGAATCCGATTGGATCATGAATTCAAGTGGTACCGGACTCCACTAGTGATCGAAGTTCCTTGGGTATTCGGTCATATTTCCAAGATGAAATTCAAGATATTCGCGGGCGTTTCCCCAATTACTGTCCCTGGAAATTAAATTTCAGTAATTATAAATTTAATTATGAGGTATATATATATATATATATATTTTTTGTTAGTACTTGGATTTTGCCCTCACTGAGTTTGAACTTTGTGCTACAGGTTGATCCATCTATTGAGCCGCAGGACGAAGCGCCACCAGCACACCCAATGCCCCGCGTGCATATTAATGAGGGTAGGCAAAGAACCGATAAAGAAGAAATAGCTGAGGGTAAAGGGAAACGTAAGATGGTAGCTTCCCCAAAGAAGAAGAAAAAATCAAAAAGGTCAAGAAATGCTTCTCTCACCCCCTCTGATAGGGAAGATGGTGAGATTAGAGATTCTCTCATCCAGTGCAGCAGCAGTGGGGGGAGAGGGAGGGCAGCATTCGAAGAAGATAACAGAACTCCAATTTCAAGATCTTACGCTGAGGGTGCGGACCAGGCTATATTGGGACATCCCGATGTTGTTGCAGGACGGTCCGGTGAAGCTTCTGGTCAAGTTGCATCGGGAGAGTCCGATACTATTACGGGTCATCCCGCTGCTGCTGCGAGTCAGGTCATATCGACAGAGCCCGCTGATGTCTTCGAAGCTGCTCCTATTAAGGCTACACCTATAAATTTTTATCTGGCCCTGTCTCCACTTCCCTTCGACTTTGAAGTTGAAGTGGTCGCTCCTGAAGAGGGTATCAGGACAAATGAAGATCAAACAATTCACATCGATTCTAATATGGAAGGAGATGTTGGAGAAGGAGATGCTTGTGATCAGAATATTGAGAGTGTCGCTCCTAGTACCTCAGCAGCAGAAATCGTAACCTCGCATCCCGAAGAGGATATTCCCACAGCCGTCTGTGAGACAAGTTCGCCTACTATTACAACAGCTAAGGTTGCGGAGTGCCTGCCTTCCGGGATACTATCAACGATTCCTTTGCGCCCCGATGCCGATGAGTCTGACGGTGAACCTTTAGACTTGCAAGGGGTCACCTCACAGGTTGATAAAGGAAATAAGGTGATAGAGGGATTAAATATCTTGGGCGATGAAAATGATACCTACAATGGTTCTTATCAAAGGGGCTCCTGACTACTGCAGCTTGTCCGGAGACATGGAAATCCGATAGTGGTTCCATGTCTAGGCTGCGGGGTTCACTGTGAACTATTCCCCTTGAGGAAACAAGGGAATCTTGGGAAGAAAATGAACTCAGTGATCAGGCATTCCCGCTGAACCCTCCTCCCTCTTTAACCCAAGCTTTAGCTTTTGCAGAGGATCCGTTGTATTCATATCCACAGCAAGCTCTAGCTCAGGTATTGCTGTTTATTAGAATTTTTGATTCTTTCATCTTTTCTTCCCATACTGATGACTTTAATTTCATAGCTTAAGCATAGCTGCGATTGCTTGTTTGATACATTCAAGTTATACAAAGCTCGGGCTATTATGATGGAGTCCGTATATAAGAATGAAGCTGGGAAAGTGCAACGGGAAAATGACAATTTATAGCAGCAAAATGATAAACTCCAACAAGAAAACAATAATCTTCAACAACAAAATAACAATCTTCAACAACAGTTACAAAATCTTCAGAATCAAGGTTTAGTTCCTTAACCCCCTTTCAGTTTTTTTTTTTTTTTTGCACGATGCATATTTTGAAATTATTTAATGGGACCAGCGAGGGATTCAGAACTCATATTTAGGATGGAGCGTAGGATGACTTAGTTGAATGACCATGCGAGAGAAGTTAATAGAGAAATGGGAGTTGTTAGAGCAGAGTTAGCGCGACTGTCCGATAGTCTTGATATGACCACTTGGAGACGCGATAGAGCTGAATCAAAACATCAGCAGGCTCTGAAAACCTTAGCTCTTAAAGAGACGGAGTTTAAATCCCTCGCTAGAGGTATATTCTTGGGTTATATGTTATTGTATATAAAATTTCTTATAGTATTTAACACTGGCTTTGTTCATTAGGCCTTGAAAAGAAACTTAATAAAGCAACTGCCGGGATGTGAAGGTGGAAAAGGATCTTGCTATTGCAAATGGGAAAATTGAAAGGTTCAATAAACACACGGAAAAAAAAAGTGTGAGCATTGTAAGGTGAAATCACTCTTTACGCAACCAGGAGTAAGCTACAAGGTGGTCCCAATGGTACCCTGAAAATGATAACCATTGATTATCTCATTAGGTATCCCTTCTTATAAGAATCTCGCACTTATGGAAATTCTTTAAGGGATTATACTTACCTAAATTTTTATCTGCTTGAGTTACGATTGTTTCGCTAATCGCTAGCGTCCTCCAGAATAAGATGTTCCTGGAGTAATTAATATTTTCATGCCAGGCATCTCTTTATTAGTAAATCCCATTGTCAAATATATTATTAATCAAGTATTTTCAAGAGAAGGTGCATTATTTATGTTTTACCTAACATGAATGCAATGTACTTTCATAATTGCATTATTGATCAAGGATAATATATCTTTAAATATTGTGCGCTCCATGGGTGTTGCAAAAATTCACCATGCATGTTTCGCAAATAATAAGATCCTTGTCCTGCTGGTGCTTCTATTGTGTACGGACCATCCCAAGTTGGTGCGAACTTGCCTGCATTTTTGTCTCGATGGTACTCCGAAATCTGACGTAAGACATATTGTCCTTGAACAAAGTTTCGTAACTTGACTTTCTTATGGTAGTCCCGGGCCAAATTTCTTTGGTAATTTTCCATCTTCTGGAGTGCCACCTCTCTTTTTTCTTCCAAGTCATCTAGTTTTTGTAACATTAAATCTGAATTTAGATTTTTCTCCCATGCTTATGTTCTAGTTGTAGGCAAAATGACTTCTGTTGGTATAACCTCTTCCGTTCCATAAGTGAGTAGGAACGGTGATTCTCCAGTGGATTCTTTTCTTGTGGTGCGGTATGTCCATAATATGTTATGAAGTTGTTCACACCATTGTTTGTAGTGTCCATCCAACGTTTTCTTTAAATTTGTTGCAATTGTTTTATTTGTGGCTTCGGCCTGTCCGTTACTCTGGGGATAAAACGGTGTGGACTAATGTTTCTGAATGTTGAAAGCTTCAAATAGCATATCAATATTTTTTCCTTGGAATTGTTTTCCGTTATCAGAAACTATGGCTGCCGGAATCCCAAATCTACAGATGATATTTTCAAATAAGAATGTGAATACATCCGAATCCCTGATTTGAGCTAATGCTTTGGATTCTACCCACTTAGTAAAGTAATCAGTGGCCACAATTAAGTATTTCCTCTTCTTGGTTCCCTCAACCAACGGACCTGCAATATCCACCCCCCATTTCGCAAACGACCATGGAATGAGTACGGAATTAAGTTCTGTAGCAGGTGCTTTGATTCTTTTTGCGTAACGTTGGCAGTCTTCACACCTTCGTACCATGTTTTCCGAATCCTTGAGCATGGATATCCAATAATAACCTTGCATTTTGGCTTTCAATGCGAGTGAGCGTCTTCCACTCTGATTTCCTGCATCTCCATAATGTATTTCTTTGAGTATGCGTAATCCCTCCTTATGTGACAGGCATCGAAATAATGGTCCTAAAAAGGACTTGCGGTATAAGATTACATCCCGCAACTGGTAATTCTCAGATTTCAGTTGAATTTTCCTTGCTTATTTAGAATTGTTGGGCAATGTTCTATCTTGTAAATATTGATGAATTGGGATCCTCCAATCTTGTTCATTTAACTCATCATCTACTTGTTGAGGCGTAGGTGCAGTGTTTTGTATTGCCGAATCATCAATGTCTTCGGTTACACCTTCTTCTATGTTGTCAACTGTCTTTAACTTTATGGATGGTTCATATATTCGTCCGACTTTTATGGCTGTAATATTGGGATCTCTTATCATTGACGAAATGAATGCTAGTGCGTCAGCATGTCGATTCTTGTCTCGGTAAAGATGCCGAAAAACTATATTTGGAATGTGATTTGCTAGAGTTTGCACAAGATTTTTTTACTCTGTTAAATCTTCGTCTAGTGTTTGGTATCTTAATTCGACCTGTCGAATTATCAACTGTGAATCGCTTGTGAGCCGGACATTGCTGATTCCTAACTCAATGATGAGTTTGAGAGCATGAACCACAGCTTCATATTCTACTATATTATTTGTATGCTCATCAAACTCAAGTCGAAACGAATGTATCATCTGTTCACCCATGGGTGCAGTAATTATAATGCCAATTCCCGCACCTTCTTTATTTCGGGACCCATCAACAAAGACTTCCCACCTTTGTGAATTTGCAGAGCTCAAAATATCATGTGGATCCTCTTCCTCACATCCTGGCAATCCTTTAATACAAATGTACAATAAAAAGTGAATAATTAAAGTGATGAAATTTTTAATGATAAAAGTTGTGATTGAATTTATTTTTTCCATCAATCGGACCTCGGATTTCATAATCTTCTTTAATCGGGAAGTCCGCAAGGAAGTCAGCTAAAACTTGGTATTTTTGTGCAATTTGTAACTCAAAAATAATGTTGAATTGCTCTATTTGTGCATTCCATTTTACGATTATTCCAAATTTCTCGGTGTTCTTCAATACTGATTCTAATGGTGCTTTGCTCGGGACACGCACGTAATGTGTGAGAAAGTAGGTACGTAATTTTTGGGTAGAAAAAACCAATGACAAAATGAGTTGCTCAATTTTGGTGTAATTTCTTTCTGCTGAATTCATGGTCTTGCTAATGTAATATACAGGTTTCTCCATTTTTTCATTCGTATGCACCAACACTGCACTTATTGCATCCTCCGTTGCTGCAATGTACAAAGTCAATATTTCTTCAGGTTCTGGCTTCTGCAACGCTGGCAATGTGGCAAGATGCATCTTTATGTTTTGGAAAGATTGATCACATTTTTCTTTCCAGTCAAATTTATTTTCTTTTTAAGTATATCGAAAAATGGTTTGCATCTTTCTGAGGATCGGGCAATGAACCTACTGAGAGCAGCCAAACATCCATTCAATTTCTGTACAGTTTTAATGCTCTTTTGGGATGGCATGTTCGTTATTTCTTGAATTTTCACGGGATCAACTTCAATTGCATTCTTTGTAACCAAATATCCCAAGAAACGTCCCGATGTCACACAAAAATGCATTTTTCTGGATTGACTTTCATTTTATATTTCCGCAATGCACCAAATATTTCAGTGAGATCTTGTAGATGATTCACAGATAATTTACTCTTTACTAGCATGTCGTCAATATAGACTTCTAAAATTCGCCCAATCCAAGGTCTGAATATTGCGTCAACCAGGCGTTGATATGTTGCACCTGCATTTCGTAATCCAAATGGCATCCTGGTATAACAATACAACCCCCGTGGGGTGAAGAATGCAGTATGTTCTTGATCCACCTCCGCAAGTGCAATCTGGTTGTATCCCGATTGGCCGTCCATAAAGGACAATGCCTCATGGCCTTCCACGACATCCACTAGCGGATCGATATTGGGAAGTGGATAACTATCCTTTGGGCATGCCTTGTTTAAATTGGTGAAGTCTATACAAATTCTTACTCCACCGTTCTTCTTTGGAACAATCACCATGTTGGAAATCCATGTCGGGTATCGTACCTCACGACTGAATCCTGCACTTAAGAGCTTTGTTAATTCTTTTTCCACAGGATCGTGATATTCTGAAGCGACCTTGCGTATCCGCTGCCGAAATGGTATTGCATCTGGTCGTATTCGTAATTCATGTTGTACAATAGTTGGGTCTATCCCCGGAATTTCCTTTATTTTCCATGCGAATACATCCACAAAATCATGAAGAAGCTTGATAAAATGTTGCTCCGTATCGACCTTCATCAGCGTTCCAATTCGCACCTGCTTGGGAAATTCTATAGTGCCAATATTTACAATTTTGGTTTCTTCTATAGATGTAAAAACAGGTTTGGGAACTCCGATAGATGTTGGAGTCCCTTTTAATTGCTACGATGGTGGTCCTTCAGATTGCTGGTTTGATGAATTTCCTTGACTTTTGCTGCTCTCCCCTATTTCATTTGTAATTTTTGGTCCGATACTCTGTTTTAAGTATCGGTCTATTTCCTCTTCCTTTACTTTTTCCTTACGGTCTTTCCTCTTATCCCGCTGATGTTGTTCCCGTTCCTCATTCATCCGTACTTCCGCTTGAATACATAATTTAGCATCATCCTGATCTCATTTTATCTCCATTTCTCCTCGTGGTGTTGGGAACCGCAAGTATTGGTGATAGGTAGAGATTACACCTTTCAATTGGTGTACCCATCGTCTTCCGATAATTGCATTGTATGGGGATGAAGTATCCATAACACTGAACCTTGTCAGAATGTTTATCGGTCTAGCAGAGACTTCCAAATCAATTTCTCCCTAGGTCTTGAAGCTATTCTGTTGAATCCATAGATTACATAATGAGTTGGAGTTAACTGACCTTCACTGAGTCTCATTTTGCGAAATGTATCATAAAACATGACATTCAAAGAACTACCCCCATCCAGAAGAATTTTTTTGACATTCCAACCGGACATCAGCAAAGTGAGGACCAAAGGGTCATTATGCATTTCGATTTCTTGATCCACCTATCCTGCTGAGAAAGTCAAGGGGGATGCCATCCAGTCTTCCTAAGATTCTGTTATCCTTCCTGATACTTTAAAAATCTCATGGTCTCGGACCTCTTGCAAAAAATTTTGTCGATCGCAGCATTCACATTTGTATCGTTTTTTTTAGAAAAGAAATCATATTTATAGTTTTTTTGTTGTATGAACTGCCTTCCCTTTGTCAGGTCTTGTTGTTGGTTCGGGTGTTTGAATAAATTCTTTCAACTCCCCAGCATCAATCATCCTTTGTACCAGAATAATGAAGTTTCCACATCGATCTGTTGTATGCCCTTTATAGCAATGATATTCACAGTAGTCTTTTGATTTCTGCGTAAACTCCGGTTGTCGCCCTTTTGTAGGTGGCCACTGAAAGTATGATTTATTTTTTATGATTTTGAAAAGTTCGAAATATGAAATGTTAATTTTTGTAAACACTCTTTCTTGAAATTGCTGAATGAACTTCTTGTTATCCCCTACTCGTGGGCGTTTCGATTCGCTAGCCTCAGCTTTATTGGGAAATTTTTTCTCTGGCTATAGTGATGTTTCAATTGAATTTGTTTTTTTTGTACTTCCTTGCTGTTGTGAGGTTATCCTTGGACAATGTTTTTGCACGTCTTGCAGCCTTGCACATGTTTCTATTATCTCTCTGAGGTGCCCCTCAGTTTTCGGGTTGTTGCGATGAATGTCAACAAAAAGCTGGCATCTTCGGTCTGTTATACCCCACTTGTAATGGTTAACTGCAGCATATGACTCAACATTTCCGATTGCCTGGCAAATTTCATGCCAACGGGCTGTATAATCTCGAATTGATTCTTCTGGCCAAGAAGCAAGTGAGTATAACATATCTATCCCCGAATCAACGGGTTTGTTATACATGTACGCCTCGAGAAATTTCCGAACTAATTGTGCATATGATTGAATGGAATTTTCTTGCAATTTGTCATACCATGCTAATGCCGAATCCTTTAAACTTGAGGTGAAACACCGACACATTATAGCATCATTTCAGTCCAACGTGACATCATCTGATTGTAATACTTCAAATGCGGAGTCGGGTCCCTTGTCCCATCGTAACATTCAAACGTCTGAATATTGTATTCTCGAGGCAATGGTGTACATGCTAAATGTGGAGCCAACGGTGTTCGCTTGTCTTCCTTCAACACTTCTTCTATTCTCCCTCCTTCTTTATTCTTCAATTTTTTTATTTCGTCATTCATTTGTTCCATTGTTTCAAAATACCTTTGCCATTGTGTATGTTGCATCTTGTGGCCTTCCCGTTGCATCCTTGCTCGAGATGATGATCCCGCTAATACCATTCTTTGATCATGATTGTCCCTTACACTTTTGGGTGTTTGTCTACCAGAAGTTACTTCTTGGTCTCGTGGTCCTGTTGCAGCTGGTCTCACCCCACACTGAATTGTATCCTTTAATGCTTGATTTTCCCTGGTCAGAGATGCAATTCGATCAGTACAGGCTCTTTGTTCTCTTCGCATCCCATTCATTTCCTCCATCAAATTTTGTAAGTAATTTACATTATTTTGAGTATCCTCCTGAGGTGGAGAATGATTTAGGGATATGGTATTTGGTGTATACTCTTGAAAGGGTGTATGGTTTCCTGAATCACTCTGTTGAATCTCTGTCTCATTCCCTTCTTCCCTTTGGTGATAATTTCCATTTGTATTACTTTTTCTATCTCTAGAATTTGCTTCTTGTGACATATTTTCTTCTGGCTTGTTTTCCCTTGGTTGTTTCTTTTCTTTCTTAGATGCTTTCTGAAAAATTTCCTTGTGCTAATAGCTTTAAAAAGTTATTCATATAATTTCAACAAGCTAATTGAACAAAAAAACAAATAGAAACAGATTTATGGATCTTCTGATTCTTTTGAAATCTAACTATATTTTTGGTGGAGAGAAAAATATCATCTAAGATAACACTTCTCCAATCTTAAAATTTACACGCAAAAATAAAATAAATCAGTCATTATGACAAATTCATTCAGACTAAAGATTCCCAAGTTTCACCGAAATACAACTTCAATTTTGAAAATCACACAAAGAATTTCTTGCAATAAAACTCATCTATTCAAGCCAAAAATTTCGAAATTTCACTTTAATGAAAATCTTCCATATGATTACTAAACTCCTGGTACTAAAATTCTCTACTTTTAAATACAAAAATAACAGAAAAAATCATTTTTCTACAACAGGTAGGATAAATCCTTTGACACACTCCCTGTTTCTAGCGCCAAATTGTTTATGCTAAAATTCCCATCAGCAAAAACAATCAATGATTTATCAAAAGATCTGGACTAAAATCAATACCTTACATTCTGTTACACTATATTTCCTTAATATTCAAATCATGAGATAGGGGAATTGAGAACAATTGATAATAATTAAGTAGTATTGAAACATTCAAGCACATCAATCATGAAGGAAGTTAAAGAATAACAATTCATCAAATTGGACATTCTATTAGAATTATATCTATCATATACAGTTGATTAAACATTCAAATAAACTTATATACATGAGTTCAAGATCTTTATAAGTATGGAAAAAGGAGTGTATATATTCATACATACATCAATAATTTCACATTACATCACTCTAAAAATGCATACCTAATAGCTTTACTTTAATTCCACTATTTTTCCTTAGTCTTTTTTCCTTCCAATTTTCCTGATCCCCTTCCTGATGAATGAATTTCTCTATTTATAGGTCGTTCGTTGGGTCCCTCTTTTTTACCTCTCTGTCTATCCTTTATGCTTGATGAGTCACGTTTTCCCGGTCTTGTCTGTCAATTTATTGGTTATCGTTCCACTGTACTCCTTTGGTCTGATACCTCTTGTCCCGTTACTTCCTTACGTTCTCTTTATATTACGATTATCTTTAGATCAGGATGATCATGCGACTACCAGGCAGCTTCATGCTTATGCATTGTCATGCGTTTGCCTTTTTGGCCCTTAACCTTGTTTTATTGACACGTGCTCTTCGTACTTTATGAATCATCTTCTTCCCGATCCTCGATGTCAGTTATGCAGCAAAAAGTTACTTAACTAATTAGTGTTGTTACCTTCCCGATCCATATGCATTTATTACTTCAGCTTTCCCGTACCATTCGCATTTAATGCTTCTTACTTCGATCAGAACACTAATACTTTCCTGATCCTACGCGTCGATCCCTCACTGATACTTTCTGTCTTTACATCTGTCATCCACTCGAACTTTTATAAGGCTTTGATTGTGTGTTTCTCGTTCTTCTATAAATCTATGCTTCTTTCCCTAATCGTTTGACATGTGTCA
Source organism: Papaver californicum (assembly GCA_023531435.1). Taxonomy (NCBI): domain Eukaryota; kingdom Viridiplantae; phylum Streptophyta; class Magnoliopsida; order Ranunculales; family Papaveraceae; genus Papaver; species Papaver californicum. The sequence continues at coordinate 2,035 of JAJJMC010004426.1, read as the reverse complement.
TCTTGACTTTTATTCCCTAACAGTGTTCACGACTATTATCTATAAGAGTTATTATTCACCTACTCCTTTCGGAGTTTCAACCTAAATAGGAATCTTCTAAGCACTAAAACACACCACCAACCAGCTGAACTCTCGCACACGCTCAACTCTTTCCTTAATTACTTTCACACGCTATTAGATCCCAAATTTCATATATTTTCTCCATTCAAATCAAACCACAGCCGCTACCATCACAGCGTCAACTCAAGTAACATCATCTCTCGAGCTATACTATCTTCAGTCACAGCACCAATTTCTCTTCATTATCACTACCGTCAATAGCTAACAACCACTGTTTCACGTCTTCCATCTCTACCAAAGAAGCAAACCATCAATCACAGTTTCAAACCAATCCCATCTGCTCATCATCATCGAGATATTATAGTTGCCAGCACCATCCAACAGTCTCGAGCTAAACTGTCATCAACCATCAACGAGTAATCACAGCCATCACTAACTCAACCACCAACGCTGTCAGGCTCGAGCTCCATATCCAACAACTAACTTTTCTCTTTCACTTTGTTGCCAGCAACCTCATAATCATCATCATCCTTCATCACAACTCTCCATCACCGAAGCCATCAAGATCAATCACATAAATACCCATGGCCCGTACCAATCTCTGTTTTGGATTTACGAAGAATAAAGGGGTGGCCCCGATCAATGATGCTGGTGCCTAAACACTATTTAAGCTCTGGCATCCCTGAGTAAATATACAAGTGCCTTTAACACTATTCAAAACTTAGGCAGCCCTTAGCAAAACCACTGGCGCCTTTAACAGTTTTCAATTCAAAACCCGTTTAAATGTCGGTTCCATGAAACCGACAAGCTTAATTTCTCTTGTCGCCCATAACTTTCTCATACGAAGTCGGAATGACATCATTCTTTCGCCGTTGGCTTTGTAATTTAATTTTATACAAGATGGAAGGTAGAAATCCTGGAATAGACTGAGCTCCACTGGGTATTTGGAAACCCTTCTCTTGTAAAGCTCCATTTCACTTGTTTCAGAGATGTAACTTACTAAAAGACATAAACTACGAAAGTAATAATAACACACAGTAATTCACACAAAATCTAGAAATTAAGGAAATCAACCATTATGCAAGGATGGGAATGCTTACTTACCTTCTCATCCGATCGGCAATCAGCACCACTCTCACAGCATCCAATAGAAACGTCTTCGGTCTTCAACTGTAGATGATGAACTCCTGAACTTCGTAGAAACCTTGACAATTTGTAACTCATTTCCTCAATTTCTTGTTATTAGAAACTTCTCTATAGATTTTCTCTTCCCCACGGCCTTATTGAATAAATACATAAGAAAATCTATACTAAAGCAATGATAATTGTTTTTTTTTTTTAATTTTTTTTTTTTGCTACCACAATATAAACTGAAAAATAAATGATGAAATTACTACGACCGTGGGATAAATACTTTACCACTTGATTCTTCAAAAATGTATCGCCTTGATATCATGAACTTCACTTAACTCACATCTTTTGATTTCTTTCGCTTTTGTACTTACTTTTCAACTAGGATGTAGAATTTTGCTCCTTGTAATGTTGCTTATAAACTTGAAACATCTTCAACTTTCTTAAAATTTGTAATCATACGCTTGTTAATGATGAATGGACCTGTTGTTGTCGAGAGAGTGGTGCCAACTGCAAACAAGACTACAAGATAGAGTTAGCAATTCTGATGACACCCTCATGATTGATAGAAATAGCACTCAAGAGATCAAAAAGTAGTGCTGAAATTGGTGCGAGGTTAGGTAGCTCATCATTCTACCCGGAATTTGCGCAGATGAAACACTTTAAGCGGACAGTTGAAGGTTTGGTGCCTCACTCATGGGTATTGAATGATCAACAATTCTAATATTGTATTCTCTGGCAATTTAGGTTCATTTTTGTCAGCTCTAGCCTCTCAACATCTAAGCACTCCGAATATAGTTCTCTAATACTTCTAAGTTCAGTTGTTTCGGTTAGAACTCCGTAT
>JAJJMC010004417.1:0-13273 GCA_023531435.1 Papaver californicum | reverse complement strand
TCTCTACTTGTGTATCGAGTTATTCAACGATTACACGGATATCCTAACTCTTTACTAGCATTAGAATGATCAATAGAATGATCAATAGAACACTTGAACAATCTAGAAATCAATCATAAACCCTAGATGTAGTGAAAACAAATGATAATGATTAAAACTCCAAATAAACTTATAACTAATAAAGCTTCACGTCTAGAACATTGAATTCATCCTTAATCAACAAAAGAATTAGCTACTCATATTACAAAGAAGAATGGTTTCCTCCTAAAGGGGTAAACCCTAGGTTTTTGATATAGAAGGTGTAATAATAGAGGTAGATTATGTAGAGATTACTTAATGATGTAGAATACATCTTGTTTGAGCCTTAGATGTATTCTTTTATAGCTTTCAATGCTTGTCCCTCAAGTATCCTCTCCTTCTAGAGTTTAGAATCCTTCTGGGACCATGTTTCCTTGATTTAGAATTCCAAAATGTATCTTAAAAGTGGCATACATCAAGTCATAATCGGTAGACTCATCCATCCTCTTTATTCCCATTATTTTTACAAAGTAGACAGAGTTTTCTGACCCAGAACCGTCCACAATCGGTAGTCTCAGGTCCTCATTATCTACCGATTATATTTTGATGTGCGTTTTACTTCTTTTCTACTGTTTTTCTCATAACTTCCTCATATGAACTCGGAATGACCTCATTCTGTTTGCGTTGGATTCGTCTTTCAACTCTCTTCAAGACGATGATAAGAAATTCCGGATATGAACGAGTTGAATTTGGTCTTTGGCCCTTCTCCATTAGTAGACTTCAATTCCCTTGCTCCTTTTATGTCGCAATGAACTCCTTTCTTCTTCTTTGGCCTTGGGATGCTTGAATAATTTGAGTACGTCATTTCTTAGACACTTCCACTCTTATTAGAATGATTCACATAATAGATACAAATAAAACAAAACAAGAGTAATAACAAGGAATATGCAACAATTATAACAAAGATTAGTATGGCTTTGACACTAAATCATGTGAATTATACACTTATCAAAGTCTCCCACACTTAGATTTTGCTAGTCTTCAAGCAAACTACTATCCAAAATAACCTAAACTAAACTAAAACACAACAACTCCCTTTCGTCAAGGACACTGTTGCACTTAGCATGTGCAACAAGCCTTTAAACCCCTAGGTGACCCTAGTGGATGAGTTACAGTCTCGTGAGGGTTTACAAGAGGTATACCCACAAAACCTACTCCAACTTCAAAATCACAAGCATCCAAAGAGCTATGAGGACATAAAAGTTTTTGAATACTAATAATAAGAAGTTAGAAATGCCAAAGAACATTATTCTCATGCTTAACTCTTGAGTTAGGAGAAAACCAACCATATGAAAGAATCCAACCTCGAGAGCGATCGAATAAGCATTCTGCCTCGACTTCTGTCTCACCAATGGGGTTTTATGAAATTGACACTTAGAACACGCACTTTATGGTTCTCATATGTACATGCAGGAGTGAAGATATAAATTATGCACACGTTTAATAGTGGGAAGGAAATGAAACCTTCCGAATTATATGAACAATTATCTCATAGAAACGTGGGACGAAAAGAACCTCTTTTTTTCTTCTGATGATCTCTAAGAAAGGAAATCAACCAATATGTGATGATGTGAATGCTTACTTACCTTCTCACCTGGTCTACAATCAACACTACTCTCACAGCAAATAGAAACGTCTTCGGTTTTCGATTGTTGATGAGGAACTCTTGAACTTCGTAGAACCTTGAAAATTGTAACTTTTTTTTTTCTCAGTTTCTTGTTGTTTGAAACTTCGTTATAGATTTCTTCTTCCCCACGACCTTATTGAATGAATACAAAAAGAAATATACTAAAGCAATGATAAACATATTTTTTTTCCTTTTTTTAATTAAAACACAAACTGAAAAAATTAATAAAATGAACAATGAAACTACTATGGCCGTGGGATAAGGACTTTACGACTTGATTATTCACAACTTGTATTATCTCGATATGATGAACTTCATTAACTCTCATCTATTGATTTCTTTTGCTCTTGTACATAAAATTCAACATGTATATATAATTCTACTTTTTGTCTTGTTGCTTCACTTGAATATGAAATTTGATCTTTCTTGTACCATTGCTTGTAAACCTTGAACGTCTTCAACTTTCCTTCAAATTTTTAATGTTCCACTTGTTGATGATAATGTATTTCTATTACTGCTTTGTCAAGAGAATGGTGCTAACTGCAAACAAGAATACAAGATAGAGTTAGCAATTTTGATGACACCCTCATGATTTATAGAATTATCACTCAAGAGATCAAAAACTAGTGCTGAAATTAGTTCGAAGTTGGGGGTAGCTCATCATTCTACCCGGAATTAGCGTAAGATGACACACGCTCTAAAGGATAATTTTTTAGTTAACTACCAAGAATTGAAGGTATGTTGCCTCGCTTCATGTAATAAGTAGTCTCCACTAATGATTGATCAGCAACTCTAATACTAAGTTCATTCTGCATCGGTTTTAAGTCTCTTTTTGTCATCTATTGCCTCTCAACAACTAAGAAACCCGAATATAGTTCTCTAATACTTCTAAGTTCAGTTATTTTGGTAAGAACTCATCATGTAAATTTAGTTAAAAGTATACTAACTGACTCTAAAATCTCTAAAAGTTGGAGGTTCATGCAATTGTTTACAAAAATTCGAAAAAATTTACTCTATTAAAGTGAAAATTTTAACTAAAGGACTAATAACTCTATATGCAAATATTCCCCCACACTTAAACTTTACATTGTCCTCAATATAAATTGACTCCTCCAATGTAAACTCAAGATGGGAAATCCGAATATGATATGAAAAACTAAGAAAAAGATAAAAGATAAGGATAGAAATACGAAACCAATGGATTACCTCCCATTCAGCGCTTAGTTTAACGTCCTCAGCCTGACCTTCTGGTTATTGCCCGTAAACCAACAATCTGGAAATTTGGGGATCCACCCAGATAACAATCTGCAGTTCTAATAACACCTTAAAACAATGATTAGCATAAGATATGAATAATGAAATTGTTATTTTATAGAAGTTTCCCACACACTTAGTCTTTTCTACACTTGGAAGTGTATAAAGAACATAGACCAAGAAAACTTTTACAGTTTCCTTTCGGTGAACCTGTATAATGATAGAATCAAACACATCTAGTAGTGGATAGTTATAAGCAAAATAACTCTTAATAATTATTGTAGAACATATACCCAAACCTAAGTGAGGTAGCTCCTTAAAAATCGGGTTAACGATTTCGTGGGGAACTATTTCGATTGTGGGAGAATCAAAGATATAGAGTTATGCAAAGAGTTAGACAAACCTTTCATGATCTCTTTTATTACGGGATCCTAATCATTCTTTAAGAAATCCAATGAATTATTTACCTCATTTATATCGTGGTCCTTTATCAAACTCTTAAAAAAAACCATTCTTCGTCAGTTTCTGTTTCAACCGAAATCTCAGCATTATTATAATCCTTGGCAAAGTCAACTGGGTCTTCCAAAAATAAATCGATTTGATTTCATTCTCAATCACAACTTTTTCAACATATTCATCATCAGAATTCAGAGTCATTTTCAAGAAAATTTTCCTCGATGCAGACCCTAATATTTTCGTTTGAGTACGTTACACCATTTATATCAATAGATAGGTAATACCCAATCTCCTCCTTTTGAATAGGTGAATAATCGTTATTATGATCCGGAGTCAGAATAACTTCATCATTATTACACGGAATATCAAAAGGTTTCTCATCTTCGTAATCGTCATTAGAATTTTCGTCAACCTCATAATCTTCATTATCCCAACGGCGTTGGAATTCCATCAGTATGACCCTATTAATCTCCTGAAGAGTTTCCTCTGATGCTCCATCTTCTTCCAGTTGATCATGTTGTTTAGAGAGTTTTATTATGTCAACATGTTTTTTACCATTACTCACAATAGAGTCTCTGGACCACATCTCTTCCCTTTGAATGGGCGAACACTCAAAAATATGAGCAATATGAGTGAGTCTGGATACGCTATCATAAGTTTTTAGTTCCAAACTCTTTGACATCTGTATATTACTAGAAAACAACTTATTAGAAGTATAATTATCCTCCCAGCCTCGTGATTGTTTACTTACATACTCGCTATAAGGTTGTTGGCATGTATGAGAATAATCATAAGGTTTAGTAAGGTATTGGTTGTAACCAAAAGATTGGTTTTGATTATACCCTTGGTATGGTTGGTATTTTTCATAAGAATAAGATTGAAAACTATATTGATTACCATTATTATATGATTGATCTTGTGCACTATACATGTTATTTCCAAAGGGACACATGAAGACTCACAAGAAAAACTACTAAAACCTAAAATAAAAATAAAACAAAACAAAAGTGATACTTACAACCTGTTTTCAGAATTTACCTCCTGCTTTTAACGAGCGGATAACACCTTCAAATAGTTGTTAACACCACGAAAACCTATTAATTTAAAAAACATAAGGGAAAAAAACGTGAAAATATCATAAACTACTAAAACAAGCTAACAAATAACAAATCAATTAACCACTGCTCCCTAGCATCGGCGCCAAAATTTGATATGTGTCGTAAGTGCAACAAATTACTCAATATATTTCTCACTGATTAACCAGTAATGTAGCGATGATAAGGATCGTTCCCACAAAGAGCCGTGTAATTGATATGTTATCCGGATTAGCAATAAACAAAAACACAAAGAGTGATTGGTTGATTAATTAAATAAAAAGAAGAATAAAAAGATAATAAAAAAGAAGGATGATTAGGGATTCGTTTGCCGTTACAAAATGTTAACTCGAGTAGTATACTTATCTATCTTTCGTCAGAACAATTCATCATCAACCTTAGAATAATAATCTTAGAACAATTCATATTGTAGAGATAGCATGATTTCATGATGTTGGTGTAAAAATATATACCCAACATTTTTCGAGATGTGTGTAGATGGATTGAATACGTGTTGTTGATCTAATTCCTCTAGAAATTGCTATTGAAAGTTGTGTGATTGCTGATGAAAGTTATGATTTGTGATGAAAATATGGGGGATACCTAAAAAGACAATTTGTCGCTCAAGTAAGAAAATAAGAGCTCTATACTGGTGTAGATACGAGAAAAGGAATATAAATTGTGTATATTTTTTAGTTAGAATTCACCCTTTATTTATAGGCAGAAAAAACAAATCCAACAGTTGGGATCGATAGTTATCCTAATAACCTCCCATATTTTTGTATATATCCCAAGTAAACAACCATATCTACGATAAAATTTGTTGTTATCACCAATATTTATCAAAATCCTTATTTATCTTATTTCTGTTAGGATTTATTATTATCTTAAATAATTATAAAATCCATGTTAATCTTATTCTCTTTCTGTTGGGATTCTTATAATTATCTTAAATAATAATTAAATAATTACAATAATTAATCCATAGACTATTTATTTGACAATTTCTATATTCGTCCTAGAAGACTGTTGGGCTTTCATAATGTGACAACTGGGTTTCCAAATTAAACCAAGTATCTATAATAAACCAAATAGGCTTCCAAAATAAGCCAAGTATGTTTCCATGATAATAAAGTTGGCTTCCATAATAAGCCAACTGGCTTCCAAAATAAACCTAATAAGTTTCTATAACAAGTCAAGTGTGTTTCCATAATAAGCGAAATGGGATTCCATAATAATCCAAATTGCGGTTCCAAGATAAGCCAAGTGTATTTCCATAAAAACCAAATGGGCTTATATACTAATCCAAAAGGGCTTCCAAAACAAGCAAAGTAATGTAATTATGGAAAAATCTATACGTCCTCCATGCGTACCATTTTAAGAGGGTACGAACATCGCCCCCTCTTAATTCTCAATTGGTTTAGGATTAAGAAAACTAATCTTCGAAGTGATCGCAATGGGGTGGACAATCTTTATATTATTTGTAGAGCTGACGTGCATAGTCCATAGTGGACTAAGTACATCTGATGTTGCAAGTTGCGACTGGATTTAACATTATATCTTGAACATAAAAATGAGTACGATAAAACTTTTACCGCTGAAATACTGTGTATTCCAAATATGCAAGACTCGATAGAACAACATTGTTTTAGGGTGAAAAAAAATATACTGTAAAAGAGAACTTTCAAGTAAGTTCGAGAGATCAAGCTCGAACAAGACGGGCCTAAACCAACAAATGGTCGTTCACGTCCTACTTCGATCACAAAGGTGGAAAAGATTGGGTAGGTCTTAAGGGAGGGAAGCAAAGAAAGTTGAGAAATCTCAGTGTGGTGAGTAATTGCAGTGTGTAAAGAAGAATGGATTATCTCTAAGATGAATCGTTAACAATATCTTAGTTTCTTATGTCTTGTTTCAAATAGATAAAAACCATCTATTTATAGTTCAAAGGAGACACACTGATTTCTCGTAAGTGGTGGAAGTTACAGAAGAAGTGGAGGAGTAATGATTATGGAGATTTTAGTGGAGTCATGTCCTAAAAGAAAGGAAGACTTGTAGGACCACTACTCCTCATTCTCTCAACTGTCTTACAACTGTCCCACTACTTATTACCTTCTTGTCCATGGAGGTTTTGCCACAATGCACGATTGCTGTAGAACGCCATACCAATACCCCAATGAGAATCCCCCCATGTGTTGCATTTGATATCTCGTAGATAATGGAGTTGTAAACCACTATTGTTTTGATTAGATCAAGTCAAGTCAAGTCAATGACTTACTAAGTAAGTGAGGAAAGTTGCACAACTCACTGGATTGGTAATCAGAATGATCAATGTTGAGTCTGGTAATTTTAGTAGTCATATACTAATTTTGAAATAACATGGCATAATTTTAATAGCCAAATGTTAGCTTAGAACTGACTTGGCATAAGTCTGAAAGAAGTTTGAGGACAAAATTTTAAAGAACTTCTTAAGCAAGAAGGATTATCATATGAGATTAATGTTGGCATTAGGACAATATTGAAAAGAATAACGTATTTCTAAGGGAAGCAGCTAGCAAATCCAACATTAACTTTTTACCGCAAATGGTAATGTGCTAGCTCTTTTAGGCACAAAATCTAATGCGCTAGCGTTTCAGGAGCGGGACCAATGTGCTAACCTCTAGCAAGCGCCAATTATGTTAAGTCAGGGAAGCTATCTAAGTCAAGGAAGCTAGCTAAGTTAAATATAGCTAGCACCAATGTGCTAGCCGCTAATACGCTTGTAGTCAAGGGCGCTTGCGCTAAGTCGCTTGTCTAAGGACATACTAAGCTGGAACGTGCTTGTACTCGAGGAGGCTTGTACTCGAGGGAGTTTGGATGACATGTGCTTGTGTTCGAGGACGCACTAGGCATGGTCGCACTAGGCATGGACGCTTGTGTTTGAGGAAGCTAGCCAAGGATGCTTGTATTCGAGGATGTTTTTTCCAAAACGCACTTTCCATGGGCGCTAAGCTGAGATGCGCTAGCTCAATTACGATACTACCCAGAAAAGCTAGTGCTCAAGGACGTTGGTAGCGGAGACGCACTTGCCATGGATGCTTGTACTCGAGGAATTGCTTGGCTGAGACGCGTTAGCTCATGGACGCTTGTACTCGTGGATGTTAGCGCTTGGGTAAGAATTAGCGCCAAATGGCTAGTGCTAGTCTGGCGCTAATGGAAGAAAAGGATAGGGTTAGCCTAGCTCAGATATTCTATGCGTATTTGAAGGTGTTTCTTTTTGTTTGTGGCGCATCCAAGGGGGATGTCGCATAATTCGTGGTTTATCCTTGATCAAAACGCTAAAGTAGCATATTTTAAGCTCATGAGAATAATTTGGGAAGTATTTGTTGCGCACAAGGCGTTAATCTAGAATATGTTTTGGGGATTAAGCATTAGCTATTCCTGAATTTGATAGATGTTACTAAAACATCTATGCGCATTTGAGGCAAGTTCAAGGAATTCAGCAGTGAAATTTATGCGACTTGAGACTAGCTCGATATGGCATAAATATTGTGAATATTGAGAAGGCTGCGAGGCCAATTTAGAATGTTTGTAGTTATTCGTAGATAATCTGTATTCTTAGTTCACTTGGGGAATATATAAGTAATGATACAATATTATGTGTTTTGTTATATAGCTAGGCATAGGCGTATAAATACGCACATATCCTTTTATATTCTTGTTGCTTTTCATAGGGAAATTTTACAAATTTAGCCCTTGTCATAAAATCACCATCTACATTAACTCCCCGTTTTAGTGAGGAATAGTAATGTTGCACAGTAAGCACTATATGGTGACAATATGCTTATAATAATTGTATATGCATAATGTAAATTTAAAGAATAGAAGAATATATACTTAGCTTCTGCTTCCGGGTACTTGGATAAGTGTCCCTTAGCATGAATCTTGGCTGGGATTAATAGATGCCCATGTTCTTATTAGGAATGCTAGCTTATCGAAAGCAGAAAGGATATGGGCCGGTACTTGGGTGTTACTTCTCCCCTTCTTTTAGTTTCCTAATCCAGTAAGGATTCCCCACAATCGATTGCATATTTATATGCGTGACTCTTCTTCTTCTTTTTTTACAACGTCACCTACTCTTCTCCATGCCCTTTTTTTCTTTTACGAAAAAACAAGGACTGACGCCTCCTCAAGCTTGCGCTGCGCAATGGAGCCGCTGCCTCAATCTCGTATCTTTAGGTTGGTGTTGTTTTCCTTAGGTACGCTTCAGTTGGACGAAACACTTCCCCGAACACGCTGAGGTAAATGTAGTATGTTCTCATCCCCTTGCTTACTATCTTATCGACATCTTTATCCCTAACTTTGGGAAGTATGCTTCTCTTTAGAGTGTTGCTCTTGAGACTGTTCCAAGACTTTGTTTGCAGATGGGAGATTATGTATCTTCTTCTGTTGAGTTCAAGACACACCAAGTTCCCATGAAAAAGTGGGTAAGCTAGTGTAGAACAATGTTGAATGATTCTTCAGTGGTTAAGGTTTTGAGATATGCCCGGATACTTCATGCTATAATAATAGCTGAGCATCTGCAGGTTTTCAAGGATGTTGAGGGTATTTTGACTTTTGCTTCATGTTGGTGTGAACCAACTCATTCTGCTAAATACGCCTGGGGTGATCTAATAATTACTTTGAAGGATGTAGTTAGTTTGTTACATCTCTCGATTGCTGGAACTGTTCCTATTCAAAATTCTGCTAGAGAAACGAATAATCACATCTTTAGAGAGAAAGATAAAGGAGCTTCAGCAGGGGGTTGTTCGATATGGTGCATACTACGTGAAGTGGATTTATTATTGGTGGAATGGTGAAACCGTTGGTAACGAACTTACTATTGATGATCCTTTGAACATAACCACATTTCTGACACTCTGGTTGTCTAGAGATGTGTTTGAAGATTTTTCCAGTCGGCATATTGAAACTTCCAGTTTTTCATTTTGCCGTAACGCTTGCTGATGGTGAATACCTCCCTCTTGGAAACTTACTTTTTGGTTTTTGTATTCCCATTTAGACTTGTTGGCTCACGATATGATGACTTCTAATGGGTTCATGAAGATCAATTCTTATGTTCATATTGTTTTTATTCAAGCATGGTTATGGGAGCACTTCCTAAAATACGCGTCTTTGTCAAAGCCTCTGAATTTGCAAGGAGTCTTTGAATATGCCATGATCCGTTGCTGACATAAAATAAGTGTTACCTTTGTAAATTTAGATGATTTGATAGACGTCCGGAGCGAGGTAAACTTAGGGTCGTGGGATTCTGAGCACAAGCATATACTTTCACTAACTACTTTTATCTAAGAGGTTGAGATGGTTCTATGGTCAGGTCCAAAGAAAAAGACTCATACCTTTTCTCCTGGTCAGAATGCATTCATGAATATCTCCACCCCAGGTTACATCCTTTCTCTTCATTTAGAAGTTTATTCAGTGCAAGCCTACAAAATTTATCCTGCGACTCGTCAGATGAGTTTTGATCAGGAAATACCTGGTAGTCACACTGCAACCCCGTCTGTTAGATAATTGAAGGGGAATTTGGATGTCCGTCTAGCTGAGGGAATAAACATCCCTTTTTTTCTGTCGAGGTAGGAAGCGTCGGATATCAACCATGTGCGTGCACTTCTGGAATAAAAATAGGAGTCACTTCAAAGAATTTATCTTAGGATCTCCAGTAACGAGTGGCGCCCCTTCCAAGAAAGGCATAACTCGTAGTTCCAATTTGCATAGTTCGACTAAGGCCAAGAAGAAGATGATTATTGATGCAATTAAAGAGTTAATGTTCTTTTCATTAACTTATTGATTCTAGAAACATGACTATTATGATTCCCATTTTTCATTCTTTTTGTTAGATTCGTGTCGTTCGTCCCTGAGTAGATGTTGCTTTGTTGTTGCTGATAGTCCCTAACCTATATATAAAGGACCAAGAATAATTCTTCCTGGAAGCAAGACTGGTCCTCGTAAGAATGTAAGTATTCCACTTTTCATTCTTGATACTATTGTATTTTCAAATTATAATATACTTTATCGTCTTGGTGTATCATATGAGCGCAAGTGTTTGTGTCGACTCCGATGACGCTCCTGAGGGTTTGGGGAACACCATGGGTATGGAATATTAACACGAGTTGGATAAGGAGGAGCTTGAAGAAACATCTCGTACAAAAGAAATTCATGAAGAGTCTGAATACGATATTATTGATGACGAAGTAAACAATAAAGGTGAAGTGGTGCTGGACTCTTCCGTTAACTTGGATAGTTCTCATGTAAGTTTTACTCTCCTTGTAATAGTAATAAACCATGTAGAGCCTTCGAATTTCTTATATAATTATAACTATGCTTGAATTTTGCAAAGTATTCGTAGATTTTCATCGTTAGAAAATTTCTGAAGTATAGTGCTTGGGAAAAATGCCATAGAATCTTCATACGACCTCCGTTTTGGATGATTGACCCCTATACCTTCATTAAAAAAAAAAAATTCTACGTCATCTTAGGAAAAAATCCAGGTTTTGAGCTTGTTTAAGACGTCAAAATGACCCAACAGTAGAATTCAGAAAGTATCCAGGAAAATTTTGACAGTTTTCAGACCCGACATCGCTAGCCGTTTTTGCCATAACTCTTAGATAGTTTATCCATTTGATGGGCCCTTTTAACATGTTGTAGTAGACATCAATAAAAACTTTAAAATAAGAATCATGCTCAGATTCTTCACTAATTGTCGCCAGATTTTGAGTTTCCGAGAGGCAGTGTAAATTGCTTCTGAGGCGTTTTTTTTTTTGTAAAACGTCTTGTGATTGTTCCAAATCATATAATTCTTCAAATACCACTTTGTAATGAATGAATATGATGCTTATGAGTATATATAACAATTTTTATGGTTCATTCTCAAGATTTTTTTGTTTGAGACGTTTGACTTAATATGCCTATATCCTCTCAACTTTTAGGGGGAGAGTGACCGAAATCAAAGAGCTGAGCTTGTGAGTCAAGGAACAAGAGTTACCATTGATCCTGATGTAGATAATTCCTTCTCCCATACTGAAAATCATGAGAGGAATCCGTCTTGCATGGTTGTCAAGGATAGTGCTTCTACTGACGATGTTATACAAAATAACAACATGATAGAGGGCGTACCTGTCGAGTATCCTAATGCGGTTATTAGTGTTGACTTCTACTTCAGCAGAACTCTTCCTGGGTACTTATGTGTTAGGGATTCACTATTTCATCCACCTATGCTGAATTGTATACGAAGATATAGGAGAAGTTTGGCCACTTTTCTGTAGATAGTTCCAGGAACTATAGAGCTTTAGAACGAGACGTGTCTAACTTGTTGCCAATCATACAATAGATGATCTCTTTTCCTTGGAATGAAACTTCTGAAGTAGTCCTCAAGGAATAGGAGGAAGCTGTAAATAACGCCGAGAATTCTGGTTTGAACATCATATGGGTCCATCACCGTCTGGGAGCCATGCAAAAGCATTTTGAGGAAGTAGGTGGACTTGCTAGTCTGGAGGCAATAACTAAAGATGGAGAAGAAGTTGAAAGGATTTCTCGGGAACTGGAGTTTTCGACTGAGGCTCTTGGAAGAATGGCAAAAGAGAACCTTGTAGGGACTGAGCCAGCTTTCAAGGACTTTTTTCCAGGTTTATAGTTTTACAAGCACATTTATGATTTTTCTTTACGGATTTTATGTAGATAGGGTTTTGACAAGTTATTTGTGCAGAAATATGCTCTTTTATTATTTTGACATGGATAATGATTTTGAATTGATTGATAAACTTGAAAACCTAACTATGAATGCAGAAATATTGCAATAAATTTGAAGGAAATATTAATATTGTATGGAAATAGGGAAATATCTGAAATAAAATAGTGAAGCACTTAGGCTTTGCAAGCTTTGAGCCACTTGACATGAGTTACTACTCTTTCTGGCTTGTCACTGTTCATGAGCTTGTATTGACCACCTAGTATAATCTCAGTAATTATGTAAAGTTCTTCTTCGATAGTTAGAGGAACTGATGCAAGAAGCTGTGCGCCTGATAAGTGCATAATTTACATGTTTTGAGTACTATTTCTTACACTTATTTGCTATATTCATGTGAATTACTTTATATTATTATTATTATTATTATAAAAAAGGCTTTCATTAAAGGGAGAAAAGTATTTATTTTTTTTTACATAGCATTGGTAGGGAGCCTAGTCACAAGCTGATCCCCAACCCCTTTCTGAATGGAAATGCCTAATCTAAAGAAGAGGGAATCCCTAAATTTGTAGTTATAGTCGTGGCTAGCCATGCAGTTCCGAAGTCTCGTCATGAAGCCAATCGTGTCATCTCCCAACTCCCCCAGGGTCGTAAAGGCAAGAACACCCAATCCATAACCATGCTCGTTACACTTGTCCAAATATTTATTACGTTTGCGTGTAACAGCGTTGGAGATGGCAATCCCAGGCGTAAACGCAACCCTCTCACCTCCTGCAAAAGGGGACACCCCTCTGACGTTGAAGCACACGTCACGACCCTCCTCCCAATTGTATACGAGTATATCCGCGGGCCTAAGGGTGCTTGCGTTGTCAGACAAGAAACCCAACTTGACTTCCTTAGGGGCAGTGACACCAGCTTTAAAACACATATCCGCCACCACGTCTCTAACTAGGTCGTGCCTAAATTTTAGACCCATATCCTTCTCGTCATGAAGCTTTAAAACATTATTATTATTATTATTATTATTATTATTATTATTATTATTATTAT
>JAJJMC010004410.1:35000-37500 GCA_023531435.1 Papaver californicum | reverse complement strand
TGGATGGGTTACTTTTTATTGGCATTGGAAGCACATCACATTATGGCAGGGTAACGTTTCGCAGTTTAATGAATCCTCCACTTATTTGATGGGGTGGTTAAGAGATTACCTATGGTTAAACTCTTCACAACTTATCAACGGATATAACCCGTTTGGTATGAATAGTTTGTCCGTCTGGGCGTGGATGTTCCTATTTGGACATCTTGTTTGGGCTACTGGATTTATGTTCTTAATTTCCTGGCGTGGATATTGGCAGGAATTGATTGAAACTTTAGCATGGGCTCATGAACGCACACCTTTGGCTAATTTAATTCGGTGGAGAGATAAACCAGTGGCTCTTTCCATTGTGCAAGCAAGATTGGTTGGATTAGCTCACTTTTCTGTAGGTTATATATTTACTTATGCGGCTTTCTTGATTGCCTCTACATCGGGCAAATTTGGTTAATTCCTTTTTTTTAATGTCCTGTATCAGCGACAATTAATTTTATGTTTCGATGGAGAAGGAGGCCCACCTTCTTAATATTTTTACATCTAGGATCCGACTTGTATCATTGATAATAATAGGAACTGAACCATTATGGCAAGGCAAAGTTTGATTCAGAGGGAGAAGAAGAGGCAGAAGTTGGAACAGAAATATCATTTGATTCGACAATCCTTAAAAAAAGAACTAAGCAAAGTTCCATCATTGAGTGACAAATGGGAAATTTATAGAAAATTACAATCCTCACCACGTAATAGTGCACCTACACGTCTTCGTCGACGTTGTTTTTCGACCGGAAGATCGAGAGCTAACTATCGAGACTTTGGGTTATCCGGGCACATACTTCGTGAAATGGTTCATGCGTGTTTGTTGCCGGGGGCAACAAGATCGAGTTGGTAAGGATCAAAACATTCCTTCATGTTTCTATGGATCTCTATGATCGATGATCATAGAGGGCCCCTTTACCATTCTGTATAAATGGGTTATTCTATTTGTATAGATATGGTAGAGGGGTACATCCAACCCTTGTTTGTCTATTAGTCCCCAGCTATTTGCGTCCGCGCGGGGTAGAGCAGCTTGGTAGCTCGCAAGGCTCATAACCTTGAGGTCACGGGTTCAAATCCCGTCCCCGCAATATTCTTTTTTTGCCAAAAAATTTAGTTTTTACTCTCTTAACTAGTAATTTATGCCCTTTTTTCCTCTGGGATGGGAGGAAAAGAAGGGTGAAGATAGAACCACTACACTATCGTGGTCAACTATACCCAAGCATTTATCCTATTACATTACTTCAGCTTAGGCGGATAGCGGGAATCGAACCCGCGCCTTCTCCTTGGCAAAGAGAAATTTTACCATTCAACCATATCCGCATTTTTTTTCGTTCCTGATATGCATGTATATGTGTGCATAACATATGTATGTTATATCATGTCTGGATCATATTTGTGCAGGACGATTATAATTATTATATTAGAATATTAATATATTAATTATATTAGAATATAATTAAGAATTCAATTCTTTTTTTCAGTCAAGAGGTTTGACTTTGAACCCTCCCCCCAGTTTTTTTGAGACTTCTCTTTTATTGTATTGAATTTGAATGTGTCTCACAACTCGAAGGGGTTCGAGGGAGGGGTCATTTTTTTATCTGGGAAATACTGACTAGGTTCAAGAAATGAGAGAATTAAGTATAGCTACTAGAAAGACTAATCCAATCCATAATGATGTACCGGAAAATACAACATTTTTATTACTTGACCAACCATCTGAAGAAGCAAATACAACGGGTACACTAATCAGTAAGATTGAGGAAGTAGCAATTAATGCAAAAACCGCCAATTGGAAAGCAATAGTCATGCTTATAATCCTCCAAGCTATCAACAGAACTATACCATTTGATCCCTCTATAAGCCAAAAAATTGTAATAAATTCTATCATGAAGGGATTTGACCATGAACCCATGGATCCTATCGAACTTATTATCACTTTATTCAGACATGGGGTCTAGGAAAAATTTTGATTTACTTTACAAACGGACATGCTGGATCATCGATCTATTATAGATTCACACTTGGTATGTTTCTACAGATAGTGATGGTATCCACTCAGATGACCATGTTCTATTCGGGGGAATACAAATAAAATAGAGATTGTCTTTCGGAGAGATGGCCGAGTGGTTGATAGCTCCGGTCTTGAAAACCGGTATAGTTCTTTGTTCAGAACTATCGAGGGTTCGAATCCCTCTCTCTCCTTTTTCTCATTGAATAGATTTCTTTCTTTATTGTTTTGGCTTAACCTGGTATCATAAGGTGGAATGGCTCGGCTAGGTGGGATAGCCGAGCCAGAAAAAAGAAAGTAAAAAGGAACACTTTTTAAGTATGACCTAATCCAAATGATGGAATCAAATTGATTCCTACTTCAGGCATTTGATCTCCTGTCTCAGTTAAGAGGGGTCATGAAAAGAACAGGTTCCAAATCACGATCAATTCCTTTTTCAAATCCTGCTGCAGCTGCACGAGCTCT
>JAJJMC010004410.1:22500-30000 GCA_023531435.1 Papaver californicum | reverse complement strand
GGGTCCTATTCGGGATTTCAAGAGATACCGCACAGGTTTTCCTTTTTCTATTGGTTCTGATCCATGGAATTCAATATAATACCCACCCGGTTCCCGAGAGCATACCTACAAATTGAATTCCTTCATTGTGTGATACAAAATTAACTTGACCTTAACATAGTTGGCGCGCCAGAATCCTTTTCAGATTCTATTAAAACCACCTCCTTATTTTCTAGCTCCTATTTTTGGGAACCGCAATTCCTAATTGGAAACAATCTATCTATCTCACTTCCATACCGAATTTCGGATATGATATATGTTCCGGTTTCAATCCAACGAAAGAAGCTTTTATTTTAAAAAAAGAGAGATCAAAGAAAGATCTGCCCTACCCCGCTTAATAAAGAAATTAATAATATTTCTTCTCCTGTTTTTTCTTTGATGAAGGGGTCCTATCGAAGCAAGAGTAAACTCCAAAAAAGTACATTTCTAAAAAAACGAGATCTTTTATACCCGAATCCATCTTTATTACACCTCTTTGTCTTCCAAGAAATTTAGATCATAACAAACTAAATGAGTTTCGAACTTCACTTTTTTCCATTTCATTTCTACTGTTTGGGTTTGTGACCAATTGAAATGGAAGACGGGTCAGATGATACCTCATCAGCTGGTTGTATACGGAAGACGGTAGGTTATAGAAAAGAATGAAAAACGAAAAGGGATTCTTTGTTGTATCAAGAATTCCTTTTTTAATTCGTTATGGATAAAAGATCCTCCTATGTTATACTATTCAATTCTCGACAATGAATCGATCTGAAAGCTCAGATATTGTTATTCATGATATTGATCCGATTCAATATCAAATAACATTGGGATGCAATTCATTTCATTGAATTTAGAGGAGAAGATTTATCATCTCTATGGGATTAGATCCCGAGTTATTGTGAAGTAAAAAACGATGGGATTATGGAAGTAAATATTCTCGCATTTATTGCTACTGCGCTGTTCATTCTAGTTCCTACTGCTTTTTTACTTATCATCTACGTAAAAACAGTCAGTCAAAATAATTGATTCGAATGAAGCTTGACTTCTTTATTCTTATCAATGATTGAAGAAATGAAAGGTATTTTCATTCCACGTCTTAAATGAAATGGGCGGACTAGAATCAGCAGTATATGAGATCCGGTAGTATGGTAGAAAGATATCAATTTCTTTCTACCATACTTTCTATTATTGTATTGTCTCAAGTTGTACTGGTACTGTATAAAGAGGGATAGGCTTCATCTAGATTAATCTACAATATGTATCTTGTATTTTCATATATGTACATATCTATAAATTTCATATATGTGATGTACATCATGTAAATAACACCCCAATTCTAGTTCTTCCTTGCATCTATTTTTTTGTTTGATTGAAAGGTTTTTTTTCATATAGTCCATTACTGTAATTCAATATAATTTGCAAATGGAAATTTCATATTTAAAATCCCTTTACGATATATGAAAAAATGGCTACAGTTTGATTACTCAACTCAATTAGTAGTGCTTTTAGAGTCCACTTCTTCCCCATACTACAAGTGAAAGGGAAAATGTAAAGACTACCATTAAAGCGGCCCAAGCAAGACTTACTATATCCATGTGAATTATGTCCCCTATCTCTATGAATATGAAGGAATTCGTCCATTATTGATCACTAATAATAGTGGAATCTATGGTGCAGAGTCAAAAAGGGATTATGACCAAACGCTATTGATCAAACAATCCAAAAAATCCACCCACAACAAGTTCCTATATGATTTCTGGTAGAAAAGGGAAGGATTAACCACAAGCAAGATACACAGGGACTTTCTTTGTATTATCAAGGAAATCCTCTTTAATGGAAGATGTAGGAATAGTAAGGCCTATTGTTTAGTTTCTTTTGTTGACCTTCATAAGCAAAAAGCATAAAATATACAATCAAGGTAGATCACTACCTACCCCATATCTCTTCAAAAGAGGGTTTTTTCCTTTTGGTTTCCTCTCGAATCTATTGCTTCTGCTGAGCAAAAAAAGAAAGTATTTCTCGGTTTTTGTAGATGAGGCGGCACCCGGATTTGAACTGGGGTAAAAGGATTTGCAGTCCCCCGCCTTACCACTCGGCCATGCCGCCAAACGGATATAAAATAGAGGGAACGCTCTCTTCTTTATTATTTCTTGAATCTCATTGTCTTTATCCCTTTCCTAAACCTAAAAAACCCTTTTTTTTGAACCCAGTTGATTCCCTTCGATTGATTGTATGGTATCTCAAATCTCAAAATAAACAACACCTAAAAACTTCCCCCTTTTTTTATCTTTCAAAAGCGAATGTGCTTTTTCAGTTACAGAATGAAAAATGCAGGGCAAATAGGAACCATTAACTATTGACTTGAATTCATGAAGAGTTCTTGGAACTCCAATTTCGTTTCCTTAACAACGGCATCAAAATGAAGTTGATACACAACTTATCAGTATCAATTCTTTTCAATAATCAATCTTTTTCAATTAAATTTACATTATAACAACAATTATATATATATGTAAACCCCGGAACAGAGATTGTTACAAAGATATCCTAATCAGGTATCTTAGCCATATATGTCTATAAGGAATTATCGTGCTTCCTTTTTTCTTTTTTTCTCTCATTCATAGAGAACAGATCAAACCTTGAATCATTTCTTTTTCTGGTACCCAACCGGATTGTAATATCATAATAATAGGTAGAAATTGGATTCCTTTTGATATTCTATACAAGACTCTAAAAAAAGTATAATCGGCATAATTATGATTCCAGGAATGTTTTATCCTGTTGCAAATTCTAATTTGAGTAGAAAATTCTCCTTATTGCTCCGCTCAATGGTATGAAGTTGGGTAAAATTTCATGTGATTCAGTAAACAGAATATACATTCCATCATTGCTAGATCGATCCATATGGTTCGATGAAGAATGAGCCAATAATGGGATTTTGCTATAAATGGGAAGCTTAAGATGCTCCGGGATGGAAATGAGGGAATGTCTACAATACCTGGGTTTAGTCAGATACAATTTGAGGGGTTTTGTAGGTTCATTGATCAGGGCTTGATGGAAGAACTTTATAAATTTCCAAAAATTGAAGATATAGATCAAGAAATTGAATTTCAATTATTTGTGGAAACTTATCAATTGGTAGAACCCTTGATAAAAGAAAGAGATGCTGTGTATGAATCATTGACATATTCTTCTGAATTATATGTACCTGCGGGATTAATTTGGAAAACCGGTAGGGATATACAAGAACAAACCATATTTATTGGAAACATTCCTCTAATGAATTCCCTGGGAACCTTTATAGTAAATGGAATATACAGAATTGTAATCAATCAAATATTGCAAAGCCCCGGTATTTATTACCGTTCAGAATTGGACCATAACGGAATTTCGGTCTATACCGCCACCATAATATCCGATTGGGGAGGAAGATCAGAATTAGAGATTGATCGAAAAGCAAGGATATGGGCTCGTGTGAGTCGGAAACAAAAAATATCTATTCTAGTTCTATCATCAGCTATGGGTTCGAATCTAAGAGAAATTCTAGATAATGTTTGCTACCCTGAAATTTTCTTGTCTTTCCCGAACGATAAGGAGAAAAAAAAGATTGGGTCAAAAGAAAATGCCATTTTGGAATTTTATCAACAGTTTGCTTGTGTCGGCGGGGATCCGGTATTTTCTGAGTCCTTATGTAAGGAATTACAAAAAAAATTTTTTCAACAAAGATGTGAATTAGGAAGGATTGGTCGACGAAATATGAACCGGAGACTTAATCTTGATATACCTCAGAACAATACATTTTTGTTACCACGAGATGTATTGGCAGCTGCGGATCATTTGATCGGAATGAAATTTGGAATGGGTACACTTGACGATATGAATCACTTGAAAAATAAACGTATTCGCTCTGTAGCGGATCTGTTACAAGACCAATTCGGATTGGCTCTGGTTCGTTTAGAAAATGTGGTTCGAGGAACTATATGTGGAGCTATTAGGCATAAATTTATACCTACTCCCCATAATTTAGTAACATCCACTCCATTAACAACCACTTATGAATCATTTTTCGGTCTACACCCCTTATCTCATGTTTTGGATCGAACTAATCCATTGACACAAATAGTTCATGGGCGAAAATTGAGTTATTTAGGTCCTGGAGGATTGACAGGTCGAACTGCTAGTTTTCGGATCCGAGATATCCATCCTAGTCACTATGGCCGTATTTGCCCAATTGACACATCTGAAGGAATCAACGTTGGACTTATTGGATCCTTAGCTATTCATGCTAGGATTGGTCATTGGGGGTCGCTAGAAAGTCCGTTTTTTGAAATTGATGAGAGATTCAAAGGGGTACGGGTAGTTTATTTATCGCCAAGCAGAGATGAATACTATATGGTGTCGGCAGGAAATTCTTTGGCGTTGAATCAGGGCATTCAAGAAGAACAGGTTGTTCCAGCTCGATACCGTCAAGAATACCTGACTATTGCATGGGAACAGATTCATCTTCGAAGCATTTTTCCCTTCCAATATTTTTCTATTGGCGCTTCCCTTATTCCTTTTATCGAACATAATGACGCGAATCGGGCTTTAATGAGTTCTAATATGCAACGTCAAGCAGTTCCGCTTTCTCGGTCCGAAAAGTGCATTGTTGGAACTGGGTTGGAACGCCAAGTAGCTCTAGATTCAGGAGTTTCCGCTATAGCAGAACACGAGGGAAAAGTAGTTTCTACCGATACTGACAAGATCGTTTTCTCAGGTAATGGAGACACTCTAAGCATTCCATTGGTTATGTATCAACGTTCCAACAAAAATACTTGTATGCATCAAAAATCCCAAGTTCAACGGGGTAACTGCATTAAAAAGGGACAAATTTTAGCAGATGGTGTTGCTACTGTTGGTGGCGAACTCGCTTTGGGAAAAAACGTATTAGTAGCTTATATGCCATGGGAAGGCTACAATTTTGAAGACGCCGTACTTATTAGTGAACGTCTAGTATATGGCGATGTTTATACTTCTTTTCATATACGGAAATATGAAATTCAGACTCATGTGACAAGTCAAGGCCCTGAAAGGATAACTAATGAAATACCACATTTAGAAGCCCACTTACTCCGGAATTTAGATAGAAACGGAATTGTGATGTTGGGGTCTTGGGTAGAAACAGGTGATATTTTAGTAGGTAAATTAACGCCTCAGATCACGAAAGAATCATCATATGCCCCGGAAGATAGATTATTACGGGCTATACTTGGTATTCAAGTATCCACTGCAAAGGAAACTTGTCTAAAATTACCTATAGGTAGCAGAGGTCGAGTTATTGATGTGAGATGGATCCAGAAAAAGGGGGGTTCCAGTTATAATCCAGAAATGATTCGTGTATATATTTCACAGAAACGTGAAATCAAAGTAGGGGATAAAGTTGCTGGAAGGCATGGGAATAAAGGTATCATTTCCAAAATTTTGCCTAGACAAGATATGCCGTATTTACAAGACGGAACGCCTGTTGATATGGTCTTCAATCCATTAGGAGTACCTTCACGAATGAATGTAGGACAGATATTTGAATGCTCGCTCGGGTTAGCGGGGGATCTGCTAGACAGGCATTATCGAATAGCACCCTTTGATGAGAGATATGAGCAAGAGGCTTCTAGAAAACTCGTGTTTTCTGAATTATATGAAGCCGGTAAGCAAACAGCGAATCCGTGGGTATTTGAACCCGAGTATCCGGGAAAAAGCAGAATATTTGATGGAAGAACGGGAGATCCTTTTGAACAACCTGTTATAATATGAAAGTCCTATATCCTAAAATTAATTCATCAAGTTGATGATAAAATTCATGGGCGTTCCAGCGGGCATTATGCGCTTGTTACACAACAACCCCTTAGGGGAAGGGCTAAGCAAGGGGGACAACGGGTAGGAGAAATGGAAGTTTGGGCTCTAGAGGGGTTTGGTGTTGCTCACATTTTACAAGAGATGCTTACTTATAAATCTGATCATATTAGAGCTCGTCAGGAAGTACTTGGTACTACGATCATTGGAGGAACAATACCTAAACCTGAGGATGCTCCAGAATCCTTTCGATTGCTCGTTTGAGAACTACGATCTTTGGCTCTGGAATTGAATCATTTCCTTGTATCTGAGAAGAACTTCCAGATTCAAAGGAAGGAAGCTTGATCGGAATGAATCAGAATTTTTCTTCTATGATCGACCGGTATAAACATCAACACCTTCGAATTGGATCAGTTTCTCCTGAACAAATAAGCGCTTGGGCCAAAAAAATACTACCCAATGGAGAGGTTGTTGGAGAGGTGACAAAACCTTATACTTTTCATTACAAAACCAATAAGCCGGAAAAAGATGGATTGTTTTGTGAAAGAATTTTTGGGCCTATAAAAAGTGGAATTTGTGCCTGTGGAAACTATCGAGTAATCGGAGATGAAAAAGAAGACCCGAAATTTTGTGAACAATGCGGAGTCGAGTTTGTTGATTCTCGGATACGAAGATATCAAATGGGATACATCAAACTGGCATGCCCAGTAACTCATGTGTGGTACTTGAAACGTCTTCCTAGTTATATCGCGAATCTTTTAGATAAACCTCTTAAAGAATTAGAAGGCCTAGTATACTGCGATGTGTGATTTGATCAAAATTCTTATTTTACAGATTGGGACTAAGAAACTGTCATCCCATTCACTCCGATTGGGATGCCCTGACTCTGACATGTCTCGTGGTAGGAGTAACATGAAGCTCAGAATTATGGATGTATTTAATACTCCAAAAAAGGGAATTGATCTATGGTCGATTCCGTAACAGAAAAATAGGAATTGCTAGTTGTACCTCGTGAAAAAGACTTCTTTCGTGGAATTAGCCATTCCATTTGTTTTAGAAAGAAATTATGTTCTAGTAAGCAAATATGACATGGTTACAAGGGCCTATTCATCGCGTATAGGCTTTAAGGGCATCATGTCATAACCGTCGAGGTTAAGTAGGGGCCTAAAAGATCGAATGGAATGATACATAGACAAGTAAATCCCTTATGAGTTCCAAGGTATTCTTTTAAAAGGGATTTGGTATTCGAAGGGAGGTAGACTACTCAAGAATTTCACATTTCATTTCATTGAAATGTTGGTTGGTCCTGATTGGGAACTTGAGTAAGGAGTAGATCGTTGGGGGTTTTCTAAAAAAAAATTTTAAACGAGAACCCCTTATTTGATGTAACTACTTGAGCCGGATGAGAGGAAACCCTCGCGTCCGATTTTTAAGGGGGGAAATCCTATACTATAAGGAACCTATCCCAATTTTTCTTTTGCTAGGACCGTAGCTAAAAAACCTACTTTCTTACGATTACGAGGTTCATTCGAATATGAAATCCAATCTTGGAAATACAGCATCCCACTTTTTTTTACTACTCAAGGCTTCGATACATTTCGAAATCGAGAAATCTCTACTGGAGCAAGTGCTATCAGAGAACAATTAGCC
>JAJJMC010004410.1:12500-17500 GCA_023531435.1 Papaver californicum | reverse complement strand
ATCGAGATCAGGTGATATAACGCAGGGTCTTCCAAAAGTGGAACAGGTTTTAGAAGTGCGCTCGCTTGATTCAATATCAATGAACCTAGAAAAAAGGGTTGAAGGTTGGAACGAACGTATAACAAGAATTCTTGGAATTCCTTGGGGGTTTTTGATTGGCGCAGAGTTAACCATAGCACAAAGTCGTATCTCTTTGGTTAATAAGATTCAAAAAGTTTATCGATCCCAGGGGGTGCAAATCCACAATAGGCATATCGAGATTATTGTGCGTCAAATAACATCAAAAGTTTTGGTTTCGGAAGATGGAATGTCTAATGTTTTTTCACCCGGAGAACTTATTGGATTGTTGCGAGCGGAACGAACGGGACGAGCTTTGGAAGAAGCGATCTGTTATAGAGCCGTCTTATTGGGAATAACGAGGGCGTCTCTGAATACTCAAAGTTTCATATCCGAGGCGAGTTTTCAAGAAACTGCTCGAGTTTTAGCAAAAGCCGCTCTACGAGGTCGTATCGATTGGTTGAAAGGTCTGAAAGAGAACGTTGTTCTGGGGGGGATGATACCTGTTGGTACCGGATTCAAAGGATTAGTGTATCATTCAAGGCAACACAGCAATATCCCTTTTGAACTAAAAAAGAATAACCTATTCCGAGGGGGGTTTAGAGATATTTTGTTCCAACACAAAGAATTATTTGATTCTTACATCCCAAAGAATATCCACGATCCATCAGAACAATTATTTACGGGATTTAATGATTCCTAAGAGCGGATTAATCCTTTTAACTTAACTTTAAACTATCTGGTCTAAAGATAATAGTGAATAGAAAGGAATTTATGGCTTGGCCCGTGTATCAACGGCCAATCTCTGGTAAAAGGTTCCATCGGAACAATTCTTTATTTAGTATTTAGGGTATCTCATCTCTTAAAAAAAAGGGAAGCGTGGGGAGAAATGACAAAAAGATATTGGAACATTAATTTGGAAGAGATGATGGAAGCAGGAGTTCATTTTGGTCATGGTACTAGGAAATGGAATCCTAGAATGGCACCTTACATCTCTGCAAAGCGTAAAGGTATTCATATTACAAATCTTACTAGAACTGCTCGCTTTTTATCAGAAGCTTGTGATTTAGTTTTTGATGCAGCAAGTAAAGGAAAGCAATTCTTAATAGTTGGTACTAAAAATAAAGCAGTTGATTCAGTAGCATCGGCTGCAATAAGGGCTCGGTGTCATTATGTTAATAAAAAATGGCTCGGTGGCATGTCAACGAATTGGTCCACTACAGAAACGAGACTTCATAAGTTCAGGGATTTGAGAGCGGAACAAAAGAAGGGAAGACTCAACCGCCTTCCGAAACGAGATGCAGCAATGTTGAAGAGACAATTATATCACTTGCAAACATATCTGGGTGGGATCAAATATATGACGGGGTTACCTGATATTGTAATCATCGTTGATCAGCAAGAAGAATATACGGCTCTTCGAGAATGTGTAACTTTGGGAATTCCAACGATTTGTTTAATCGATACAAATTGTGACCCGGATCTCGCAGATATTTCGATTCCAGCCAATGATGACGCTATAGCTTCAATCCGATTAATCCTTAACAAATTAGTATTCGCCATTTGTGAGGGCCGTTCTAGCTATATCCCAAATCGTTGATTAATAATAAGATAAGTCAATTACTTCGAGAACTCCATAGATTTTTTGAATCGGTTACTATATTCTGAATACCAAAAAAGAGATAAAAAAGCTGGGGATATTATGTGATTACTTGATATCCGAAAAATATGATTCAAGTAGACGAGTTGAGAAAGAGATAGTGGAATCAAAATAATTCCTTTTTTAGTTCTATTTCTGCCAGAGGACAATATGAATGTGCTACCATGTTCCGTCAACACATTAAAAGGGCTATACGATATATCCGGTGTGGAAGTAGGCCAACATTTCTATTGGCAAATAGGTGGTTTCCAAGTCCATGCCCAAGTCCTTATTACGTCATGGGTCGTAATTGCTATCTTATTAGGTTCAGCTGCTATAGCTGTTCGGAACCCACAAACTATTCCGACCAATGGTCAGAATTTCTTCGAATATGTCCTTGAATTCATTCGAGACTTGAGCAAAACTCAGATTGGAGAAGAGTATGGTCCTTGGGTTCCCTTTATTGGAACTATGTTCCTATTTATTTTTGTTTCTAACTGGTCAGGGGCTCTTTTACCTCGGAAAATAATACAGTTACCTCATGGGGAGTTAGCCGCACCTACGAATGATATAAATACTACCGTTGCTTTAGCTTTACTCACGTCCGTGGCATATTTCTATGCGGGTCTTACCAAAAAAGGGTTGGGTTATTTCGGTAAATACATTCAACCAACTCCAATCCTTTTACCAATTAACATCCTAGAAGATTTCACAAAACCCTTATCACTAAGTTTTCGGCTTTTCGGGAATATATTGGCTGATGAATTAGTAGTTGTTGTTCTTGTTTCTTTAGTACCTTCAGTGGTTCCTATACCTGTCATGTTTCTTGGATTATTTACAAGCGGGATTCAAGCTCTTATTTTTGCAACTTTCGCCGCGGCTTATATAGGCGAATCCATGGAGGGTCATCATTAACTAGCTTTTCTGATTGATATTCGGGAATTTAAAATAAAGGAAAGAGATCTAAAAGATCTTTTTCCTAAGATTCTTGGCCGATTGATGTCATACCCCCACTTCTATTTGTTCATTCAATTACAATATTAGAATTATATTAGGGTTCATAATTTGAATCCAAATTGTTATGCTATCTAACTTTGATTGTGATTAAACAAAAAACGATGTTTCTATAGAACGATGGATTGGCATTTAAATTTTTTTAATTCAAGGATTGTCCAAAATTCGAATTAATTCCATGCAATTTCATCAACCAAATCCTGATATTGTATTGATATGTAATGATTCGGGCTAATGATAATGAACCAACCAACCCGCCCATTTGGATTCATACGGGATAATGATAACTAAAGGGCAAAGAGGAAGTGACAAATGGGCTTCATAAAAAATAGGTTAGGGGATCGACTTAGGTATATGTAATGGCTATAAACCTATTGTTGTGTATGTTTTTTCTAGAATTCGAATGCATATAGGATGAGAATTCAATAGTTGGTTTACACTATGGAAGAAACATATGTATATGTGATATTAGATATTGACTAGTTATATATGAACTATCCATAGATCTTATTTCCTTTACGATCCCACTCTGAATTTCGATGAGGATTCCAATAGAAGTCCTTCCATTTCGTCTGTGACGAATGAATAAACACATGAAACCAAGAGCATATAGTATAGAAGAGAAAAATAACGAAGAATTGAAAGAATGCTTTGGAACTAAGAAATGGAAGAGCTTTATGGATTGCTAATTGATAAAGACTCGATGGATGGGAACTAAAAACGAGAAATCGAAGTAGTTCTGACGATTCAATAATATAATTACTTCAATTGGATATATGTTAGTAATGGAATCATAAGGCATTATTTATTGGTTGATTGTATCATTAACCATTTATTTATTTTGGTGCGAGGAGCTTACCATGAATCCACTGATTTCTGCCGCTTCCGTTATTGCTGCTGGATTGGCCGTAGGGCTTGCTTCTATTGGACCTGGAGTTGGTCAAGGTACTGCTGCGGGACAAGCCGTAGAAGGTATTGCGAGACAACCAGAGGCGGAGGGTAAAATACGAGGTACTTTATTGCTGAGTCTGGCTTTTATGGAAGCTTTAACAATTTATGGCTTGGTTGTGGCATTAGCACTTTTATTTGCGAATCCTTTTGTTTAATCCTAAGAATTTGAAAGTTTTTTTCTCCATTTTATTGCCCTGGATTTCCTACCTGCTTTTTTGAATTCTATCAAGATTTTACTCTTACAATCACTTTTTTTTGAGACAATATCCGTGGGAAGGACTGATTTGAGGATGAGGAATTAGCAGACCTACTCGCTTTCTTCCTTCCCGTTCTTAGTCCAACGAAACCCTTTTTTTTTAGAAAGCGTTGCAAAAGATGAGGTATTTCACGACTGACATGAGATCTGGACCTAATTCTAATAAGTGTGTTTTTGAGTGGGAACCTCAAATGAAATAAAAAAAATGCAAAATGGAATAATAAAATCTATGTAAAAAAAAAGGAAATCAAAAATTAATCAAACAATAAAAAAAGGGACGAATTGATACAAACTCTGTTTTATTTTGTTAGTCCTATCTATAAGAGGAGATCATATGAAAAATGTAACCGATTCTTTCGTTTCTTTGGGTCACTGGCCATCCGCCGGGAGTTTCGGGTTTAATACCGATATTTTAGCAACAAATCCAATAAATCTAAGTGTAGTACTTGGCGTATTGATCTTTTTTGGAAAGGGAGTGTGTGCGGGTTGTTTATTTCAAGAATAGGCTGGATCTAACCAGCTGCACTTTCTTTTTTCTTTAGAACTAAACTAAGTAAATGAAGGGTGCACGATCTCGCGAATTACTTCTGAAAAAGTAAAGAAATCATATGTAAGAACCATAGCATTTCGCGACTCATTGGTAAAGTAAATACACTTTGATTCTCTATCAACCAATAATGTGGAACTATTAACATGGTTAAAGCTAAACCGTTTGAAGTCTAGGCGCTACATGGTACTCTTTCTACCACTATGTTAGTATGGAAATGGTTTCAAAAAAAGTTGGCAATTTATTCGATATAGAACACTCATATCGATAAAACGATTTGAACCTGTTACTGGAAAAAGGAAGGATCCCTTTTTTCAATGCCGAATCGACGACCTATGTATTAAAGTAAGAAGCATTTTTTGGATTTTCAGAAAAAAATATAAACAACTTTGCCGATAATTACAGATTTTTGTCTGGTCGGAAGAGTCCTCCAAATATTATGGTCGTGGATCAATGATCCGTTTTGATATTTTGGAATACGAACAGAGAAGAGAGGATAGGCTCATTACATAAAAAATATGGAATCCCCTATAAGT
>JAJJMC010004410.1:2500-10000 GCA_023531435.1 Papaver californicum | reverse complement strand
TAATTCAAAACCGAACATGAAACTTTGGTTTCATTCGGCTCCTTTATGGAAAATGGATAGATTCCAAAATCTAAGTTGTAAAAAAAATTTTGACCCATAACACCTATGTTAGCTTTTTTGTCTGAATGCATTCAAAACAACTCGCTTTATAGATGATCCCTCTAGAAGGGGGTAATTCTAACAAATACTTCTAGTTATTTCGTTCTCTATTTCTACTGTGCGAATCCTGAGGAAAAGAGTTGTGTTTCCACCGAGCTGAAACAATATGTTGATGGCCCTAGTAAAACAAAGTCATCATTTAATAGCTATTTCGCTTCAATTTCCCTTCTACAAAGAAAAAAAGGAAGATCTAGTTACGATTGAAATACACTTTTTTCTTCATCCATGGACCCTTTATTCATACTCATTTAATTGGAAGTTTTGATCCAACTAAAAAAAATTATGCTTCGCAATTCCATAATCCAATTTTCCATTTTAAATTGACCCTTGGATACAAATCACGAGAATGTATATTCTTCCTCAAATCTGTCATTGAGAGGTAAAGGATAAAATCCTTTTAAGAAAGAAAGTTTTTGATCGGAATACAAATTAACCGAAAGACCCCTTAACTATTTAAGGGATTAATAGAACGAATCACACTTTTACCACTAAACTATACCCGCTACAATTGATTATTGTATATGAATGGAATCTTTGTCGAACAAGGGAATCCTACATAATCAAGATAGGATCAGAATAGAATTATTAAATTGGAGCGTTGACGCTTTTTGTCGGGAGAACTTGATGAGGTAGGAAAAGAAGTCTTATTAAACAAAAGGGTTATATCTTTTTATTTTGCTGGGCTGGGGGGTTCTTTAAAGAAAGAGCCACTGAAGTCACAAAAAATTGTGTAAGAATCCGTAGCTCCGTTTTTTCAACCCTCCAATCCTTTAGAAGAAAATACAAAATTTTCTCAAAAAAGAGAGAAAGTTTGACTCTTTCATTTTTTGAAAATACCCTTTCCCTATTTATTTTATTCATATTCCGCCGGTAAATTTTAGGAATTCGAGCCAATCAACTGGATCTAGTATAAAAACCCGGAGTCTTTTTTATGGACTCAACTCAAGTCTTCAAATAAAGACTGCCCTTGAAGAAATAACGAAATTAGAGTTATAATATTAAGAAATAGGATAGGTCCCTCTTTTTCCAAATTGATAAAAAAAGCAAAGACACTTCTATCCTATACCATAAGATTGGAAATAGTCTTACGTGTTCCTGTCGTTGTTGTTTCAATAACAAGTATTTTTTGTTTTCAAATCAGAGAAATGAGTTGATCCATCATTCATTGCGTTGGAATAAAGTAAGAAATGGCCCGGCTAGGTACTGACCAGGCCGGGGAATAAAAGGAGCTTTCGGCTAAAAAAGGGGGGATATTTTTTTTCTTTCTATGGAAGATATACCCATTATCGAAATGAAATTCGAGTTGGATTGCTAATCCAATTTGTATCTATCTTATCTATCTATAGAATAAAGTGAAAGAAAAAATAAAGACTTTTTGGCTTCAAGCGTAACCGTAACATAGTAATTTTTTCAATTTGGAGAGATGGCTGAGTGGACTAAAGCGGCGGATTGCTAATCCGTTGTACGATTTATTTGTACCGAGGGTTCGAATCCCTCTCTTTCCGTTTCCTCCGATGACTTTCTTTTTTTTGCATTCAAAAAAAGATCGAGACCTTTTCATTGCATTTTATCTTATTGTCTCATAGTTAAATGTCTGGAATAAAAAAAAAAAGAAAATGAATAAACCAACAAGCAAGAAAAAAGCTTTTTCCTCTTTTTTATTCCTCACGTCCAGGATTACGTCCTGGATCATTAGATAGGAATCCGAAGATAAAAAGAGAAACAAAGAATATCACTACTGTGTAAACAAAGAGTTTGAGAGTAAGCATTACACAATCTCCAAGATCATTTTTGTAAAAAAAGGGAATAGACTATCCTTTTTTATACCACATATCCTCTTTTTACACCAAGAAACGAAGTAGTTTCTCGAAAAGAAAGTAATTTTTCGAAATTCGTTTGTAATAAGATTCTTTCGTTACGGAAACGCTTTTTTATGACACAATTCTATATTATATTGTGGGGGACCCTAAATTGAATAGGGCCCTTGAAGTAGAAGGTCAAGTTGGGGAGGTGATCAAGATTTCTCGCAATTATCCAAGAATTCAAATGTTTGGATCGAGGGTTCAGAATATAAGACTTAGCTGATCTTATTAATTGTTAGACTCTTTTTTTATCAAAAAATCATACATGTTTGTAGGACAGTAGTAAAAAAATATCATCGAAAACTTACAGCAGCTTGCCAAACAAGGGCTAAGAGAAGAAAGAGCACAGGTATTACTGGCATAACATCTACAATTGGATTAAAAAAAGCATAAGCCTCGGGCAATTTGGCGAAGAAAAAACTACTCGAATGAAGGGCAGAATTAAGACAGATACAGATCAAACTAAAGATATTAAGCATAACAAACATTTCCTTCTTGGAGATAATTGTATTTTGATTGAGTCATTGATATTAAGGAAAAAAAGGAAGAAAGTAAGGTAGATTCAAATTCTTCTTTTTTTTTACTTGCTCAATCACAAATCCTTCAATTCTCAACCGAGAACAGAAGGAGTCATACTTTCATACAATATCTTAATTGAATTCTATGTAATGATCAATAAATTAAGTTAAATTCTACAACTATATGCATTAAATCCTAGCAACAATCTACTCTATTCCATAGAGATTTGGGTGGGAATT
This sequence comes from Papaver californicum, assembly GCA_023531435.1. Classification (NCBI taxonomy): domain Eukaryota; kingdom Viridiplantae; phylum Streptophyta; class Magnoliopsida; order Ranunculales; family Papaveraceae; genus Papaver; species Papaver californicum. Next base: position 7,221 of record JAJJMC010004410.1, on the reverse strand, counting down.
GACGAATAAACAATACGGATATTAGTGTTTATTGGTGTCAAATATAAATATAAATGGGGCGTGGCCAAGCGGTAAGGCAACGGGTTTTGGTCCCGCGACTCGGAGGTTCGAATCCTTCCGTCCCAGAGCAGTCCAATTAGGTTCAAAGTGTAATGTTGAATAAAATCGAATCTTTTTTTCTGAGTTCTACTGATTCTTTTCTGAATCATATCTTACCCTTTTTCTCGCAAAACAACCCAGGGCAAATGACATGCCGATAGAGCGAGATCTATTTCCTATCCTACCTGGCCAGGAAATAGCTCAATAGTTGAATTCAAAAATGAGATGGGCTCTTCCGCGTCTGCCTGTTCCATCGATATTCCTAGTTGCTTAGAAAGACTTTATGGTCTATATCCATAAAAAAAAAAAGAACGCATTCAAAGTGAAAATGCGAAAAAGCTCTACCTTACCCCCCTATCACTAAAGTAAATAGTGGAGTCCAGTTATTAGTTATTAATTCTCTGTGGATCTTGGAAGTCTAAACTAAACAAGAAGGGGCTCTTGGGACTAATTGAATTTTCATTCCATCACCGAGATAATGATTCATTCAAAATAGATGGGTGATTGAGTCGGAAATGAGATATCTATTAAACCTTTTTAACTACAGGCTATGATCTGATTACTAAATCCTTTAATTGATTTCACGATCAAATAATCAAAATTCTATTGAAATAGAAAATTTGAAAAACGAAACGCTTTTCATGATGTTTTATCAATCTTTGGTTCTCGAAGAGATGTGAGATTTGTTAACTTTAATTCTATCAACTCATTTCTGGCCTTTCCAGTTCATTGGACTCGTTTCTTTGGTTAATACTTAATATTCATTTTGTTCCGGTATTAGAAATATAATGAAAGACCCTTCTTTTTTTTAGTTAGGTGTTTTGTTTTTAGCTTAGTTGTTCGAGAAAGGTTGAATCTTTCATGATTGATGGTCTTGAACAATCTGTTCTGTTGAAGATGCAGATTAAAGAAAAGCGTTTTTTTCTTCATTTTCTTTATTAATTCTTTTGCTCATAGAATAAAAGATAGGGTTAATTAAATTGAATCCTTTGCGGAGACTTCTCCAGAAAAAAGGACCTTTCCATATAGAAAAAGAAAGTATGAAAGTATAGATTACTATGTACCGATTGAACTAATGACTATTCATGATTCCATATTGAATCAATTCCATACCGGCTCCAAACTAGAGGAAAGTTATGGTAAAACTTCGTTTAAAACGATGTGGTAGAAAGCAACGTGCGACTTGAAGGACATGATCGGTTGTGGATTCTTACATCCACCATTTTATATAGGAATGAAGGTGCTCTTGGCTCGACATAGTTTGTTCTGTTCCACTAGAACAATCCCTTTTTGCTGGGTTGTAAATAGTACATGATGGAGCTCGAGTAGAAAGTATTGATTCATTTCTCAGGGGCAAGGGTCTAGGGTTAGTGTCAATCAATAAGTCGGAACAACTTCGTAAGTATATCTTCAATATAGAAATAGAAAGGATCCAATTCGAGCAAACGTTTCAAAAAAAGGAAATTCTTTTCTTGGAATTGTCAAAAAACGAAACTATTTTGATCAAAACAAAAGTGTATCGCATGGGAATCAATCCTTCATCTGATTCTTCGATAGAAAGAAATCACAAAAGGTATGTTGCTGCCGTTTTGAAAGATTAAATATCACCGAAGTAATGTCTAAACCCAATGATTCAAAGCAACGATAAAGGATCCCGGAACAAGAAAACACCATTTTCTGTTGTCTCAACAATAGGTTCGGTCAGGGCGAGGAATAAAAAATGGACTCTAAACAAGACAAAGCAAGGGGGTTAGAGACAGCTCAATAAATAAAATGCCTAAGCTTAAGGATTTTCCTTTGAGCTCTTTGATAATTATACAACTTGAGTTATGAGTACGAATGTTTTTTCTTTTCTGCGGGAAGGAAGAAAAAAAGGAATTCAAAAAAAGTCTAATGGATTTTATTATTTTCTCAATCTATTTGGAACTATATACATAAATTCAAATCATTCTTTCTCGAGCCGTACGAGGAGAAAACCTCCTATACGTTTCTAGGGGGGGCGTTGTTCATCTACATCTATCCCAATGAGCCATCTATCGAATCGTTGCAATTGATGTTCGATCCCGAAGAGAAGGAAGAGATCTTCGAAAAGTGGGTTTTTACGATCCGATAAAGAATCAAACTTATTCAAACGTTCCCGCTATTCTCTATTTCCTTGAAAAAGGCGCTCAACCCACAGGAACCGTTCATGATATTTCAAAGAAGGCAGAGGTGTTTAAGGAACTTCTTCCCGGTAATCAAACGAACTTTAAATAATGAACAAAGATAAAGAAAGTGAGGGTTCCATAATGTGAACTTCCTGGAATTTCTTCTTTTTTCACTCTTTTTTTTTTGTTCTATTTATACGAATTTACTATTAGATTGCTTTCATATAATCCCATATTATCGATTCTCGAATATTATCGATTCTCGAAATAATGAAATATTTTTTCTTGATATGGTTTGGTTTTTGTTAGGATGACACCAAGAAAAGGGGGTTAAGCTTGCTTATTGTCCCTTTTGTTATATTCGGGTTTTGTCTTTTTTTCTTTATGTTTTCAACGTTCATATTGACAATAGTGTATTGAACAAATATAATTGGATCGTGGATAAATGGATCTATTTATCCACGTCCCATAAGTTTTGTTTTTTACTTCAAAAAAAGTGCTCGTTAGATTTGCTGTAACACAAGAGGACCCTTTTTTATGAAAAAATAGACAAATAAAGGAGAATCTCTCTTTTTTTATCTGGGAATTTCTTCTATTTTCATATGATTTGTTCATTTTTATATTCCGAATCGGTCCTAAAAACCTTTTGTCGATTTGTTGCTAGTTTAATCCTTTGATGTGGCCGTTCAATCTAATCTATTTCTTTTTTTATTTCGATCATATCTACACACCATAATTACATTATTTGGGTTGCTAACTCAACGGTAGAGTACTCGGCTTTTAAGTGCGGCTAGATTCTTTTACACATTTGGATGAAGCAACGGATTCGTCCATACCATTGGTAAAGTTTGTAAGACCACGACTGATCCTGAAAGGGAATGAATGGAAAAAATAGCATGTCGTATCAATGCAAAACTCTGAGAATTCTTCATCCTTACCAGATCGGTACAAAATATTGTTTGAATTCTTGGAGCGTGACAAAAGAAATTCACGGATGGGTCGAGTGAATAAATGGATAGAGCCATACGGCTCCAATTATAGGTAAATAAAAAGCAACGGGCTTTTGTTCTTAATTTGAATGATTACCCGATCTAATTATACGTTAAAAATATATTAGTGCCTAACGCGGTAAAAGGTTCTCCTATAAGTGGATTATCTATTTTTTTATAAATCCTAACTATTCACTATATCTTCATTATAGTATGGAGGGGAGACGAATGTGTAGAAGAAGGGGTATATTGATAAAGATTCATTTTTTCCAAAATCAAAAGAGCGATCGGGTTGCAAAAATAAAGGATTTCTAACCATTATCAATTGGATTAAAAAAGGGAGGATCCGTTGATTAGCCTATCTGTATCCGAGGTGTCTAGTCTTTTATTACTATATACCTTGTTTTGACTGTATCGCACTATGTATCATTTGTGAACCCAAGAAATCCTTTGCCTTTGTTTCAAATCGAATTTCAAATGAAGGAATTAGAAGCATATTCCAAAATAGATAGATCTCGGCAACAAGACTTCCTATATCCACTTCTATTTCAGGAGTATATTTATGCACTTGCTCATGATCATGGTTTAAATGGATCAATTCTTTATGAATCCGTGAAAAATGTAGGTTATGATAATAAATCCAGTTCACTGCTTGTGAAACGTTTAATTACTCAAATGTATCAACAGAAACATTTTCCTTTTTTGAGTTCGACAAATGTTTCTAAACAAAAAAATTTTGTTGCGCACAACCCAAATGTTTATTATCAAATGATATCCGAGGGGCTTGCAGTCATAGTAGAAATTCCATTTTCACTACGATTAGTATCTTTTCTAGAAGGAAAGGATAGAAAATCTCAAAATTTACGATCAATTCATTCAATATTTCCTTTTTTAGAGGATAAATTATCACATTTAACTCATGTGTCAGATATACTAATACCCTACCCTGTCCATCTGGAAATCTTGGTTCGAATCCTACGCTCTTGGATACAAGATGTCCCCTCTTTGCATTTATTGCGATTCTTTCTCCATGAGTATCGTAATTGCTATAGTCTTATTACTAAAAAAAAAGAAATTTCCTTTTTTTCAAAGGGGAATCAACGCTTTTTCTTCTTCCTATATAATTCTCATGTATATGAATGCGAATCCATATTCTTTTTTCTCCGTAAACAATCTTTTCGTTTACGATCAACATCTTTTAGAATCCTTCTTGAGCGAATAAATTTCTATGGAAAAATGGAGCATCCTGTAGTAGTGTTTAGTAATTATTTTCAGACCTTCCTATGGTTCTTCAAGGATCCTTTTATGCATTATGTCAGATATCAAGGAAAATCCATTCTGGCTTCAAAGGGAAGTCCTCTTTTGATGAAAAAATGGAAATGTAATCTTGTAAATTTATGGCAATGTCATTTTTTCTTGTGGTCTCAACCAGATAGAATTAAGATAAATAAATTATCCAATCATTCCCTCGAGCTTTTGAGCTATC
>JAJJMC010004369.1:0-17995 GCA_023531435.1 Papaver californicum | reverse complement strand
AACCTAACATTGTCCTCAATGTTTCAAATTAAAGTGCAATACCAAAATATAGTTAACTAGAGGAATAAAGAGGTAAGTCAGAAAGATAGTACCTGGGCGAAGCGTAACAATCCTTCTTTGGAGAATAAGACAGAAAAATAAAAACAAAACCTACAAAAATTTACTAATGTACAATAACATCCTTGATGGTCAATCAAGGTAAGCAGGGTCCTCCAGAGGGACCTCCTCAACATCACCTGTAGAAAAAGGCTCTAAAAAGGGTTTCAATCTCTGACCGTTAACCTTTGAAGAACTACTACCATCCAGTGTCTCAATCTCAATAGCACCATGAGGATAAACAGTGCGAACTATAAAAGGACCCGTCCACCGAGAGCGTAACTTCCTGGGGAATAGATGCAAACGGGTATCATAAAGAAGAACTTTTTGACCCGGAGAAAATGACTTTCTTAAAATATTTCTATCATGCACAAGTTTCATTTTGTTCTTATACTCCTTAGCACTATCGTATGCATCTCTACGAATCTCGTCCAACTCATTGAGTTGGAGCTTCCTATGAGCTCCCGCCTTGTCAAGCGAAAAATTAAGTTGCTTTATAGCCCAATATGCTCTATGCTCTATCTCGACAGGTAGGTGACATGCCTTGCCAAAAACTAGACGATAAGGTGACATTCCAATGGGGGTCTTAAACGCAGTACGGTAAGCCCATAAGGCATCAGTAAGCCTCAATGACCAGTCTTTCCGATTAGGATTAACTAGTTTCTCGAAAATACGTTTTATCTCCCTATTGGAAACCTCTACTTGACCACTAGTCTGTGGGTGATATGGGGTAGCTACTTTATGGGTAATACCATATTTCTTCATCAAAAGCCTAAATGGTCGATTACAAAAGTGCGACCCTCCATCACTAATTATAGCCCGCGGTGTACCAAAACGTGCAAAAACGTTATCATTCAAAAACTGGACCACAACCTTGTGATCATTTGTTCTACACGAAACCGCCTCAACCCACTTAGACACATAATCTATAGCAACAAGGATGTAAAAGTAACCAAAAGAATTAGGAAAAGGACCCATAAAATCAATGCCCCACACGTCAAAGACCTCAATAACTAGAATAGGGTTCAAAGGCATCATATTTCTACGGGAAATTGTTCCTAACTTCTGGCAACGCTCACAAGTAACACAGTAATGGTGGGTGTCTTTAAACAACGAAGGCCAATAGAATCCACACTGCAATATCTTAGCAGCGGTTTTCTTAGTACTAAAATGACCCCCACAAGCATGATCATGACAACAGGAAATTATACTGGACTGGTCACTCTCAGGTATACATCTCCTAATAATCTGGTCTGGACAATACTTAAAAAAATAAGGATCATCTCAAAAGAAATGCTTAACCTCGGCTAAAAACCTAGAACGATCTTGTTTACCCCAATGTTGGGGCATTCGACCAGTAACAAGATAGTTCACTATATTTGCATACCAAGGTAATTGGGAAACAAGGAAAAGTTGTTCATCAGGAAAACTATCCCTCACAGGAGGGGAATCATCAGGGAAATCAAAGACAAGCCTAGACAAGTGATCCGCTACTACATTTTCAGCACCCTTTTTGTCTCTAATTTCTAAAGAAAACTCTTGCAACAAAAGGATCCATCTAATCAATCTAGGTTTAGTATCCTTCTTGGACAGAAGGTACTTTAAAGCAGCATGATCAGTAAAGACTATGACCTTAGAACCTAAGAGATAGGATCTAAACTTGTCTAAGGCAAAAATAATGGCTAACAATTCCTTTTCTGTGGTGGTGTAGTTTAGTTGGGCATCATTCAGAGTTTTGCTAGCATAGTAAATCACATGAAGTAATTTGTTTTCTCGTTGACCTAGCACAGCACCAATAGCATAATCTGAAGCATCACACATGATTTCAAAGGGTAGGTTCCAATTAGGTGCCTGAACTATGGGGGCGGTAGTGAATAAAGTTTTAAGCTTCTCAAAAGCTTCTAAACAAGCATCATCAAAGACAAAAACATCTTTTGCAAGCAAATTGCAAAGAGGTCTAGAAATCAATCTAAAATCCTTAATGAATCTACGATAAAAACCTGCATGCCCTAAGAATGACCTAATATCTCTTACGGTTTTGGCAACCTGTAAATTCTTAATAAGGTCAACTTTGGCTTTGTCTACCTCTATACCCTTAGAAGATATGATATGCCCTAAAATAATTCCTGATCGAACCATAAAATGACATTTCTCCCAATTAAGAACTAAATTCTTTTCCTTACATCTAGTCAACACTAATATCAAATGATGCAAGAACTCATAGAACGATGAACCAAACACAGAAAAATCATCCATAAAGACCTCTAAGAATCGTTCTACCATGTCAGAAAATATACTCATCATGCAACGCTGAAAAGTGGCAAGTGCATTACACAACCCGAAAGGCATGCGTCTATACGCAAAGGTACCAAAGGGGCAGGTAAAAGTAGTTTTCTCTTGGTCTTCTGGAGCAATAACAATCTGATTATAACCAGAATAGCCATCTAACAAACAATAATGACTATGTCCAGCTAATCGCTCTAGCATTTGTTCGATGAATGGAAGGGGAAGGAATTAAGGTATAATTAGAAACTGGTAGTGGTTCGAACTTAGCTTTCCATCTATTAGTATCTAACATAGGGGTAGAGTCTAACAGAGCATTCACTCGATCAATGGTGCTATCATCATCGAAATCTAAGCCAAAATGGGTTAAGCAATTCTCTAGAGTATCATCAGATAAGATGTCTGGTAATGATTCCTGAACTAATGTTCCTATCATGTTCACCCCTTCAATGCATGTGTCATCTAACTCATGCGGTTGTTTATTAATATGGAAAATATTCAGTTCAATAGTCATATTACCAAAAGACAAATTTATTATACCATTTCGACAATTAATGATCGCATTAGATGTAGCTAAAAACGGGCGACCTAATATCACAGGTATCTGGTTTTCTGGGTCAGGAACAGGTTGAGTATCTAGAACAACAAAATCCACAGGATAAATAACCCTATCGACCTCAATAAGAACATCTTCGACAATACCACGAGGAATTTTTACAGACCTATCAGCTAACTGAAGTGTTATCTAGGTAGGTTTTATGTCACCAAGTCCTAGCTGGAGGTACACATGATATGGAAGTAAGTTCACACTAGCTCCTAAGTCAAGTAACGCTTTCTCCACATTGTATTTACCTATGGTACAAGAAATAGTAGGGGAGCCTGGGTCTTTGTACTTAGGAGTTGTGTTATTCTGGATGATTGAACTCACATGACTAGCTATAAAGGCTTTTTTCTGTACATTAAGCTTTCTCTTTCGTGTACAAAGGTCTTTGAGGAACTTGGCATAAGTAGGAATCTGTCTAATCGCATCTAATAAAGGGAGATTGATGTTGACTTGCTTAAAAATCTCCAATATATCATTATAATTGGATTCCTTCCTAGTTGGTACGAGAAGTTGTGGGAATGGTGCTTTGGGTACAAAATCAGGCTCAGCAGGAGCCGCATTAGACTCTTTAGATACTTTATCAGTCTCTTCAGCTATAGGCTCAGAAGGATGTTCATTATTGGGCAAGGTTACCTTATTATCTACCACTCTACCACTCCTAAGGGTTTTAATTTAATTCACATGGTCTGATGATTTCTCACCATAAGATAACTCATGAACGCTTCTAGGGTTGGGTTGTGGCTGACTAGGGAACTTGCCTTTTTCTCTTTCTCTCAAAGACTCAGCGATTTGACCAACCTGGTTTTCTAAATTGGAAATTGCATGACTGTTAGCCTGAACAATCTTTTGATTTTCTCGTAAACTTTGATTGACATACTGCTGAAACTCTTTAGTGTTCTGATGTAAATCCTTAGTGCTCTGAGCTAATGTGGCTACAGTATCTGCTTAACTCATGACCGTCTTTTCTAACGGGTTCTGAAATTGTGTCGTACTAGAAGAATTCTTAGTACAACCAAAACCTGGGGGAACCTGAGGGTTACTAGTCTGACCTTGATTTTGGCCCTTAGACCAAGAAAAATTTGGATGGTTTTTCCACCCAGGGTTATATGTTTCTGAATATGGGTCAAACTTTTGACGGTTATCATATCTAGTGTTATTGTAAAGAGCATGGGCTTGCTCTTCAACATTCTGCCCTTCCCAATATGACTTGGGTTCTATTCCACAACCAGATTGACTCAATTCTAAGGCTTCTAACATTTTTGTTATAGCTGCAAATTTAGCATTTGATTCAAGAATTCCATCTACCCTATTGACATTACCTCTGCCCAGTAGAATTTTTCTATGGGGTTCCTTACCACATTCCCATTGATGGGTCTTTTCGGCAATTTCATACAGAAATATCTTTGCCTCATCAACACTTTTACTGTCAAAACTCCTTGTACACAATGACTCAACCAAGGTCGTTGTTGGATAATCTAGCCCTTCATAAAGGATCTGGACTAGTCTAGAATCATCTAAACCGTGTTGGGGACATTGTTCTACTAATTCGTTGAACCTTTCCACATACCTATACAAAGATTCTCCTACTTGTTGCCCAAATGTGGAAATTTCTTGTCTAAGAGCTAATATCTTGTGCCTAGGGAAAAATTTAGCTAAAAAGGCGGCGGTAAGTTGTTCATATGTCTCGATGGATTCAGATGGCAAACTATATAACCAAGATTTGGCCTTGTCTCTCAGGGAAAAAGGAAATAACCTAAGTTTCAAATCTTCATTAGACATGTTGTGAATTTTTAGGGTACTACATATTTCTTCAAATTCCCTAATATGAAAATAAGGATTTTCATTTTCTTTCCCTAAGAAGATTGGGAGCATCTGTATGATCCCAGGTTTCAACTCATAGTTTGCTTGAGTTTCAGCTAGCTTGATACATGATGGGCGAGAAGTCCTAGTAGGATTCAACAAAGCTTTCAAGGTTGTCATTTCTGGCACAACTAGAGAATTAGGAATGACTTCCTCACTGAGAGACAAATTCTCAAAACTAAGGTTTCGTCTCTCAAAAGAAGGGTTTCCTAAATTCTCAATTTCAAAGGTAGAGTTTCTACTTCTGTCACTGATCAAACGACCAATAAAATCTCTTCTCCAGGCACGCTCAGTGGGCATGCAATAACTCCTAACCGGAAGGGAATTCTAAACAAACACAAACAAGGCCGACTCAACCAAATCAAACCTTTTAAATCTAGCAAACAAAAAGCATGATGGCTCCACTTAGATTGTTTCTAGACCAGCTTCTATTCTTCCAAAAGGCAATTAGTTACAGTTTTAGCGAATCCCTCAGAACGATCCGAATTAGATTAAGTCGATTAGAAGCAGGATAAGCTCTAAGGAGCTTTGATAACCCTGCCTCTTTGGCAACTTTTCCCTCGGTTACAGGGCGGCTCTATCAACTTAAAATAAATCTTCCTGAACTTTAAGTTAAGCTAACAACGTAACCAATACAATCCTTTTGAATGATTTTCCAATAAGCTCGTTACCCTATAGGTCTCTTTCTAGTCAAATTTTAGGATTAGGTTCGCGTTGGGTAACGTGTTCCTAAGGCGGGCAGAAAGGATACGGTGATGAAATCCGAACCCTTATCTTATATGGCCAGTTTCTGCCCTTTACTAGAAAATAAGTTCCGTATTCAAGTCCTCAACATATATGCATACGAAGGAATACAGAAAACCCACTTGCAGGGGATTCGTGGGTTGATCGAGGCTTACCTCCCGTACCAGACGGGGGATGAATCGGTTGTAGTCGACTCGGGCCACCGACTCCTGTGTCAGTGTACGAACCCGAGGGGCTGAGACAATATCGTAATTGTCGTCCTTCCCTGTGCAGTTTATATTTGATACCCTTCCGTAGGGTTTAAAAATTAATAAAATGTCCAAAGTCCAAAATAAAGTCCAAAAAGTGTCCAAAATAAAAGAAAATTACAGGAATAATAAAAATTCCTATTAATAAATCCTAAAGAAACAAAATCTAAAAAAAAGATAAAAAAAAATAAAATCTAATTAATAAAAATAAAATCTAAAAGTAAAAGTCTTTGTCTTCTACTCCGTTCTTTAAGCTTTAACTTTTAACTCCAAGTCTTTAACTTTAACTTCAAGTCTTTGATCACCAAAGTCTTTGGCTTTATTTTCTTTCAATCCAAGATCCAAACCTGTAGCAAAAATAGAAATACCCAAAGAACGTAAAATAGAACAAACTAAAAATAAATAAAATAAAAATCTACTAAAATAATTAACCTAAAAAAAATCTAAAAGCAATTCTAAAAACAAGTCTTCGTCGGCGGCGCCAAAAATTGATGTCTTTCGTAAAGTGGTAAGAAAAGTTCGTTAAGACTTGTGAAGATTTGGATTTAAATTTAATTTTTAAGACTAAAAATAATAAAAACTCAAGTAAAGATGATAATCAATTTGAGAGAACACTGAGGCTAGGTTTCCAATATTTTTCCAATTTTTATAACAATTAAACTCAATAATTAAAATCATGCAATTTTAATTTTTAATTCGATTCTAAAATGTTGCAATAAGTAAATTCTTAAAGTACAATTGTATAACAAAAGCATGGAATATCTAAACCCTAGGCAAAGCATAAACCATCGAACGAAATCACAATTACTCTATAAATATTATTAAATCAATTTTTATTTAAGGCAAATAATCATCAAATAATTGCACAAATTAATTAAATAAATATTATCATGTTTTTTTTTTTGGGAAAAATAGCTTCCACCATCACCTCAGAGATGGGGTTTAGCTCCTCATATTTTTCATTTGCTCACAATTATAATTAGAAGAAGAAAATAAACAATAATGAATGAAAAAGAAAAACTGCAACGATTATAAATGTTACCGCAGTCACTGTTACAAAGATGTGTTTCTGATTCCAATAAAATGTTGCTGAAATAGCTACAGAAAAATATGACACTTTCTTAGCGATGTAATTTTCAAGTGTATTAGCAACGGGTTCTGCGACTCTTTCTGAATGTAGTCTGAGTCTTCTTCTTCTCCCTTACGTGATGAACAGCAACAGCAGCAGAAAATTGTGAATGATGTTTTTAGCTTTTCTCTCTAATCTGAACCTTACCCCAAGCTTCCTCTCCTTTGTATGATACCCGAAAACCCTTTTTATAGCTTTATAACACCTCCAAATCCCTCAATTAATTCTCAACAGGAACTCATTAACCCGATGATTTTTTTCTTGATTTTTTTGATATGATTCGATCCTCGGTATCTCTGAGTATCTCTTAATCGTCTCTGATGTATGAATATATGTATTTGATACTGATTCTATGTGGATATTCTCTTCACCAATCATTCCCGAAAATATTTCTCTCGAGAGAAGAAAATAATCATGATCTGTAATTGAAGATTTCTAGTGATTTTCACGTATCTTCTGGTCATGATTTATCACTTGAGTTATGGTAATCATTCTCTGTGATTTATGACCCAAATATCACGTGAAAATTATATCCAGAATCTCAACAGAATATAATCAAATTTTCCCGCCATTGCATTTTACTTTGAATTTGGGCATGGGTGCCCCAAATCGAAAGTATGGGTGCCTTAATCGATTTGGGAGGGTTCCTTTAACAAAATCTCGGGTGCCTTTAACACTTTTGATAAGGGTGTTTCTAGCACTTTTAAGCCCATTTTTTCCATATTTATTTATTCCACCAAAGTATCTGCAATCACATAAAATCACATTATTAGCACAAAATCAAGCTCTAGCAATGAACAAATTAAGGACAAATTAGACACGAAAACGTGTCTATCAGTGTGTCGAGATACTCCCCATTTATTTTCAACGGTTACTACTAACTAAAATATTTACAAGTTCCCATGGATCCTGCGTTCCACGCTTGCTTAGGCGATAGAGACAGGGAGAACTTTAAAATACCAAATACTATGTTTTCTCAATTTTTTTTTTTTCTAACTTCTTGTTTTCGATTTTTTTTTTTTTTTTTATTTTTTTTTGTCTGACACCTAATACATGTGTGTTCCCATGGATCCTGCATTCCACGCTTGCTTAGGCGACGGAGACAGGGAGACCACACACATAACTAACGTATTATTCATGTGGGGCATGATCTCAACACACTAAATGTCATTCCAGTGCTAATTAACATGTCGATGCTTGGACCCACCAATACTCTCAGAGAAACACGAAATTGCAAATAATAAAACAGAACGTGATATGGTGGTGACAACTATCATGTTATTTTTAACACCTGAACTTGTCTCTTTTATGAATAGACCATCTAGCTGGGCACACTAATCCTTATAGCAAAATGGCTAAGTTTTCATCTACCTAGAGTGGTTAGTGTCACCCTGAATTGTCCACATGCTTCTAAATTCTAAATCTTATTAATACTAAAAAGTCTCCCAATACCCCCAAACTTAAATTAAACAGTGTCCTCAATGTTTCGAAACAAAGAACAGTACCAAAAGAGTAAAAGTAGGGAAGTCAGAAAGATAGTACCTGAATGAAGCGTAGCAATCCTTCTAAGGAGAAAAATAAAGCTGAAAAATCCTAAAAATCTAATACATACATACACAAACGGCTCTGATGGTCAATCAGAGTACGCTGGGTCCTCCAGAGGGACCTCCTCAAGATTACCTGTAGGGTTAGACTCTAAAAACGGTTTCAGTCGTTGACCGTTGACTTTGGTGATGTTTCCACCATCCTGAGTCTCAATCTCAATAGCTCCATGAGGAAAGACAGTGCGAACCACATATGGACCTGTCCACCGAGATCGTAACTTCCCGGGGAACAGATGTAACCGTGTGTCATACAGAAGAACTTTTTGACCTTTAGAAAATGACTTTCGTAAAATATTCCTGTCATGCACGAGTTTCATTTTGTTCTTATACTCCCTAGCACTATCATAAGCATCAATCCTAATTTCTTCCAACTCATTGAGCTGGAGTTTCCTATGAGCACCTTCCTTGTCAAGTGAATAATTTAGCTGTTTCACAGCCCAATATGCTCTATGTTCTAACTCAACAGGCAAGTGGCATGCTTTGCCAAAAACCAAAAGGTGGGGGGACATTCCTATTAGGGTTTTAAACGCAGTACGATAAGCCCATAAGGCATCAGTGAGCCTTGTTGACCAGTCTTTCCTATTTGGGTTAACTGTCTTTTCTAGAATACGTTTTATTTTCCGATTGGAAACCTCTACCTGACCACTAGTCTGGGGATGATAAGGGGTGGTCACCTTGTGAGTTATACCATATTTCTTCATCAGAAGACTAAACGGTCTATTACAAAAATGTGACCCACCATCACTAATTATAGCCCTAGGTGTACCAAAACGTGCAAAAATATTATCATTCAAAAATCGGACCACTACCCTATGGTCATTAGTTTTACACGACACCGCCTCTACCCATTTAGACACGTAGTCTACGGCAACAAGTATATAAAGATTACCTAGAGAACTAGGAAAGGGACCCATAAAGTCAATACCCCATACATCAAAAATCTCAATAATCAAAATCGGGTTCAGGGGCATCATGTTTCTACGGGTCACGGTTCCTAGCTTCTGGCATCTGTCACAAGCAACACAGTGGCTGCGGGAGTCTTTAAACAGTGATGGCCAGTAGAATCCACACTGCAATATCTTAGCAGCAGTCTTCTTGGCACTAAAGTGACCTCCACAAGCCTGATTGTGACAAAAGGAGATAATATTGGACTGATCAGTCTCAGGGATACATCTCCGGATAATCTGGTCTGGACAATACTTAATAAAGTAAGGATCATCCCAAAAGAAGTGTTTCACCTCAGCTAAAAACCTAGAACGATCTTGTCTACCCCAGTGTTGGGGCATTCGACCAGTAACAAGATAGTTCACTATGTGTGCATACCAAGGTGACTCAGAAATAACAAAGAGTTGTTCATCAGGAAAACTATCCCTTACAGGAGGGGAATCTTCTGGAGTGTCTAAGACTAGCCTAGACAAGTGATCGGCAACTACATTTTCTGCACCCTTCTTATCCCTAATCTCTAACTTAAATTCCTGTAGTAACAGGATCCATCTTATCAGTCTAGGTTTCGAGTCCTTCTTAGACAAAAGGTACTTTAGGGCGGCATGGTCTGTGAAGACTATAACTTTAGATCCTAAGAGATAAGACCTAAATTTATCTAGGGCGAACACTATGGCTAATAACTCCTTTTCTGTGGTGGTATAGTTCAACTGGGCATCATTCAGGGTTTTGCTAGCATAATAGATCACATGTAGTAATTTGTCTATCCTCTGTCCTAAGACTACGCCTATGGCATAGTCTGATGCATCACACATGATCTCAAACGGCTGAGTCCAATCAGGTGCCTGAACTATAGGTGTAGTAGTAAGTAGGGTCTTGATCTTCTCAAAAGCTCCTAAACAAGCATCATCGAAGGTAAACTTGGTATCTTTTGCAAGTAAGTTGCAAAGAGGTCTAGCAATCAGACTAAAATCCTTGATGAATCTACGATAAAATCCTGCATGCCCTAGGAAAGACCTGATGTCTTTGACGGTTCTAGGAACCTGTAGAGTCTTTATAATGTCTACTTTGGCTTTGTCTACTTCTATGCCCTTGGCAGAGACTATGTTCCCTAGAACTATTCCTGACTTAACCATAAAGTGACATTTCTCCCAATTGAGTACTAGATTCTTTTCTTTACACCTAGCTAACACTTGCGACAAATGATGCAAGCACTCATCAAAAGAAGAACCAAACACAGAAAAATCATCCATAAAGACCTCTAGAAACCGTTCCACCATGTCAGAGAATATGCTCATCATACACCGCTGAAATGTGCCCGGTGCATTGCATAACCCAAAGGGCATGTGATAGACACGTTTTAGTGTCTAACTTGCACCCTAGTTTCTATTAAGTTAGTATTCGATTTTGCAAATATTACGTGTTTTTATGCTTTTGTAGGTACATCGGAAGAATAAAGATTTGTGGAAAAATTGGCTCAAAAAGTGTTAAAGGCACCTGAGAAAATGGATCAAGGCACCCACACTTCGGATTGGGGCACCCTTGGATCAGGCTGAGCTGGATCGGGCCAACTCAGCGGGTCAACTCAGCCCAGCTGGATTGAGTCATACCTTCATCGGGGTAGAGTTTCATCGGCAGCAAGTTCCTGGTGATTTTCAATCCAGATTTTTACGCGATTTCAGCGCAAATTGGGAGTTACCCAATCTAATTCAAGGTCCGTATAATTGATTAGAAGCTCTAGAAGACGAAGATAGGGTCCAGATGAGCATGAATCTACTCGGAAACAGAAGTACATCCCTGTTTTGGATTGCTACCAATTTCTCGGCAAATTACCGAGTTATAATGGGTCTAGCATATCCTAGAAGATTCCAAAAGACCTACATAAAGAGTCTACAAGGTTCAGAAAAGGTACGCATCCCTAGAGATCACTTCCGGCAACTTCCGGTCACCGCCGAACACCTGTTGGTGCATCGCCGGCACTGTTCTTCATCAGCCTTCATCGGAGAAGAAAGAGCAGTAACATCTGCATTCGTTGCTGTTCCACCGTTACAGCTCTGCTCCTGTTGCCTTAGATTTTAAACACTCCTATTGCTTAAAGCTTTGTGTAACGCCTGAACCCTGTTCTGTGACATTTATAAAGGTATCTGTTCAGCTGTTACACCATTATTCAACCTTGTAATCGATATTTTGAGCAATGAAGAGATCTTTTGAGCAAGTTTTTTCCACCATGAGCTAAGTATATTTACTGGGATGATGGATAAGGTAATTTTCTCAATTTTATGTGATTTAATTATTTTCTAATAATAATTTATAATTCTTTTGTTATTAGAATTGCATAGTTTTAAATAGTGAAAACGGTTTTCTTTCAACAGTTGTGCTTTTGCCTGATGGATTATGCTTGGTTAATTAATTTTGATAGTCCATGCTTGTGATTTACCTCTGTTTGTTAGCATAACAAAACCAATTTTGGCAATTACATGGGCTTCAATTAATTTAAAAAGAATTATTTTATTAATCACATAGGTTGTTAGAATTACATGATTCCTGATTCCTGGTCCTTTTAAAATTATTCAAAAATCATCTTTAGGTTATTTAGTCTTTTTCATACTCCTGGAATTTCCTAGAGTTAATTTAAATCATTATTTTCTAAGATCATTAACTTTACAAGTTCGAGAAACGATCACCTTATTTACCACTTTCAAAACTACATCAGCATGCGCCTATATGCAAAAGTGCCAAAGGGGCAGGTGAAAGTGGTTTTCTCCTGGTCTTTCGGGTCAATAACAATCTGATTATAACCAGAGTAGCCATCCAGGAAGCAATAATGGCTATGTCCAGCTAATCTTTCTAGCATTTGGTCAATAAAAGGAAGGGGAAAGTGATCCTTCCTTGTGGCCTTGTTCAATTTCCTATAGTCTATACAAACACGCCAACCCGTGGTCACTCGGGTTAGGATTAATTCATTATCCTCATTCTTGACTACAGTGATACCTGATTTCTTAGGGACAACCTGAACTGGGCTGACCCACTTACTGTCTGAAATTGGCTAGATAATACCCGCATCTAGCAACTTAAGCACTTTTGTTCGAACTACCTCCTTCATATTTGGGTTGAGCCTACACTGCATCTCCCTAGACGGTTTGGACTCCTCTTCTAAAAGGTTCTGGTGCATACAAACTGTTGGGCTAATTCCCCGAATATCTGCTATGGTCCATCCTAAGGATTTCTTATTGTCTTGAAGCATGGTTACTAGCCTATTTTCCTGGTCAATATCCAAGTCTGAAGCTGCAATCACAGGTAAGGTCTCTGATGGGCCTAAGTACACATATTTCAGAGTATCTGGTAGCTGCTTAAGGTCCAACTTTGGAGGTTCTTCAAGGGAAGGAGCTAGGTTTGACTTAGGGACTGGTAAGTGTTCGAACTTAGGTGTCCACCTATTGCTAGTGTCTAACATGGATACTGAGTCTAGCACGGCATTCACCTCATTAATTTCCCTATCATCAATATCTAATCCAAAGTGGGCTTGACATTTCTCTAACGGGTCTTCTATCAAAGTGTTTGGTAATGACTCCTGAAGTAGAGTCTCTATCATGTTGATGGTTTCTAAGCTGGGGTCATCTAACTCTAGTGGTTGATTACTAATGTTGAAGATATTCAGCTCAATAGTCATGTTACCAAAAGACAAATTCATAACACCGTTACGACAGTTAATGATCGCATTAGATGTTGCTAAGAACGGGCGACCTAGTATAACCGGTATCTGATTTTCTGGATCAGGCACGGGTTTGGTATCAAGCACAACAAAGTCCACTGGATAAATAAATTTATCCACTTCAATCAAAACATCCTCTATGACACCACGAGGAATTTTTACAGACCTATCAGCTAACTGCAAAGTCATCTGGGTAGGTTTCAAATCGCCTAATCCTAGCTGGAGGTACACATGGTACGGCATTAAGTTCACACTGGCTCCTAAATCGAGTAAAGCTCTTTCTACCCGGTAGTTTCCTATTGTGCAAGCAATGGTTGGGGAACCTGGATCTTTGTACTTAAGTGTTGTACTATCCTGCAAAATGGAACTTACATGACTAGCTATGAAGGCCTTCTTATGCACACTATGCTTTCGCTTTCGCGTGCACAAGTCCTTAAGGAATTTGGCATAGGGGAGAATCTGCCTAATTGCATCTAATAATGGAAGGTTGATAGTGACCTGCTTAAACACTTCCATTATTTCATTAAAATTGGATTCCTTCCTAGTAGGTGCTAACAACCTTGGGTATGGGGATCTAGGCATGAAATCGGTTCTCTGAGGGGTTGCCTCAGGCTCGTCAGAGACTTTATCAGTCTCTTCAACTATTGGGTCAGGGTGAACTACAGTTTGCTCACTTTCAGGCCTAGTTACCTTGTTATCTATTACCTTACCATTCCTGAGGGTACTAATTGCATTCACATGACTGGATGATTTCTCACCAGTCGACATTTCATTAACTTCTCTAGGATTGGGTTGGGGTTGACTAGGGAACCTACCAGGTTCTCTCTCTCTCAGAGCCGCAGCAATATCACTAACTGAGGTTTGTAAGCTAGAAATAGCTTTTTCTAAAGTGTGGAATCTCTGCTCGTTCTTTTCGTCATTGCTGGGCTGAGTTGGACCAGCCGAATTCTTATAACTGAAGCCTGGAGGACCTTTAGCATTACTAAACTGACCTTGAGCCTGGCCTTTCGACCAGGAAAGGTTCGGGTGGTTTCTTCAGCCAGGGTTATAAGATTCCGAATATGGGTCGAACTTTCTATGGTTATCAAATCTAGTGTTATTATAAAGAGCAAAAGCCTGCTCTTCGAATTGGTTAGGCTCTGAACTACTGACTTGATTCATTTCGACCAGTTCTAGCCTTCTAGATAAGGCTTCTATTTGGGCCTTTGGATCAAAAGATCCTTCTACCCTATTAACATTTCCTCTTCCTAGAAGAATTGTTCTTTTTGGCTCTCTACTGCTCTCCCACTGCTGGGTCTTCTCGGCGATGTCCCTCAGAAGTTTCATCGCCTCAGTAGGAGTCTTACTGTCGAACCCTCCGGTTGACAAAGACTCGACCAAGGTTATAGATGCATAATCTAAACCGTCATAGACGATTTGAACTATCCTTAATTCCTCTATACCGTGGTCCGGGCATTGGGATAATAAGTCATTGAACCTTTCTACATACACATACAGAGACTCTCCCTCTAGCTGGGAAAACGTGCATATTTTCTGCCTAATAGACGAAATTTTGTTCCTAGGGAAGAACTTCTGATCAAAAGCTGAAGTAAGTTGGGCATAGGTTTCAATTGACTGAGGAGCCAAGCTATACAGCCACGACTTGGCTTTATCTCTTAGTGAAAAGGGAAATAATCTAAGTTTAATAGACTCGTCATTCAAGTCTCTAATTCTGATCGTGCTACATAATTCCTCGAATTCCCTAATATGAAAATAGGGATTTTCGTTTTCTTTTCCTAAGAATAATGGGATCATCTGGATAATTCCGGGTTTCAGTTCGTAGCTCGCTTCAATAGCGGCTAACTTGATGCAAGATGGACGTGAGGTCCGGGTCGGATTCAACAAATCCTTCAGAGATGTCATTGCTGACACGGTCTCGGGAGTGACTAGTTCACTCTCAGTTGGCTTCTCAAGGTTAAGGTGAACTACAAGTCTGCCACTAATTAACCTACCTTGAGGGTCTCTATCCCAAGTTCGCCTTAAGGGCGTCCTTGTCATACAAAAATTAAATCCTAACAAGTAATTAATCAAACACAATCGTGCCGTGAATCAACCAAATCAAATCTAAATCTAGCAAACAACAAGCATGATGGCTCCACTTAGATTGTCTCTAGACCAGCTTCTATTCTTTCAAAAAGCAACTGGTTATAATGTTAGCAAACCTCTTAGAACAATCTGAATTAGATTAAGTCGAAGAGAAACAGGAGAAGCTCAATGGAGCTTTGATACCCCTGTCTCTTTGGCACTTTTCCCTGGGTTACAAGGCGGCTCTAATCAACTTAAAATAATTTTCCTGTTCTTCGAGTTAGGCTAATAAAGTAACCCGTACAGTCCTTTTGAACGAGTTTCCAATAAGCTCGATACCCTATAGGTCTCTTTCTAGTCAAGATTTTAGGCTTAGGTTCACGTAGGTTTCGTTTTCCTAAAGCGGGAAAGAAGAAGACGGTGATGAAATCCGAAACCTTATCTTGCTTGGCCAGGCCTTGCCCTTTACTATGCAAAAATTAAGTTCCGTATTCAGTCCTCAACATATATGCATACAAAGGCGTCCTGAAAACCCACTGACAGGAGATTCGTGGGTTGGTCGAAGCTTACCTCCCGTACTAGACGGGCGATGAACCATTGAAGTCGACGCCACTAATATCCTTTTCAATAGTGTGCGAACCCGAGGGGCCGAGACAATATCGTAATTGTCGTCCTTCCCTGCACACAGTTTGATATTTAAAACTACCCTTCTGTAGGGTTTAAAAATAATAAAATGTCCAAAGTCCCAAAAATAATGTCCAAAAGTGTCCGAAAATAAAAGAAAAATTACAAAAATAATTAAAACCCTAATACAATTTTCTAAACTAATCAAAACTAATTAAAACTAATTAAAATAAACTAAAAATCTAATTTAAAACAAATAAAATCTTCGATCTTCTTTTTCGTTCTTTAAGCTTTTCCCTTTTAATTCCAAGTCTTTAGCTTTAATTCCAAAACTTTTGCTTACTTCCCTTTTCGATCAAAAATTCAACCTGAATTAAAAAGAGAAATACCAAAAGAAACGTAAAATAGAACAAAGTAAAATAAATAAAAATAAAAATAAAAACCTAAAAATAAATCTAAAACCCTAAACCTAAAAACAAGTCCGCGTCGGCGGCGCCAAAAATTGATGTAATTTTGAAAGTGGTAAATAAGGTGATTGTTTCTCGAACTTGTAAAGGTAGTGATTTTAGAAAATAATGATTTAAATTAACTCTAGAAAATTCCAGGAATATGAAAAAGACTAAATAACCTAAAGATGATTTTTGAATAATTTTAAAAGGACCAGGAATCAGGAATCAGGTAATTCTAACAACCTATGTGATTAATCAGATAATTCTTTTTAAATTAATTGAAGCGCAAGTAATTGCCAAAATTGGTTTTGTTATGCTAACAAACAGAGGTAAATCACAAGCATGGACTATCAACATTAATTAACCAAGCATAATCCATCAAGCAAAAACACAATTGTTGAAAGAAAACCATTTTCACTATTTAAAACTATGCAATTCTAATAACAAAAGAATTATAAATAATTTTTAGAAAATAATTAAATCACATAAAATTGAGAAAATTACCTTATCCATCATCCCAGTAAATAGACTTAGCTCATGGTGGAAAAAGATTGCTCAAAAGTTGATTTCATTGCTCAAAATAAAGATTACAAGATTGATTAAGACTGTAACAGCCAAACAGTAACGCAGCAGACGGGTTACAGAATCAGCGCCAACCGTTACAGCCCAATTCAACCGAGAATATAACAGTGAGAAATAGGCAACAAAGATTTCAAACATTGTAACAAATAAAAGTGTGGGTGAACTGTCTTCTTCGGTGAAGGTAAGGATGAACACCTGTGACGGCCGGTGTAGCAGCGGTGACGGAGTAAGCCGGAAAATAACAAAAGTGATCCTGGAGCTGCGTACCCCTTTTTTGAAGCTTGTAAACTCTTTATATAGGCCTTTGGAATCTTCTAGGATATGCTAGACCCCTTATAACTCGGTAATTTGCCGAGAAATTGGTAGCAATCCAAAACAGGGATGTACTCCTGTTTCCGAGTAGATTCATGCTCATCTGGCCCCTATCTTCGGCTTCTAGAGCTTCTAATCGATTATACGGACCCTGAATTAGATTGGGTAACACCCAATTTGCGCTGAAATCGCGTAAAAATCTGGATTGAAAATCACCTCTTGCTGCCGATGAAACTCTACCCCGATGAAGGTCTGACTCGGTCAACTGGCTTTGACCGAGTTGACTGGGATGAGTTGACCCGCTGAGTTGGCCCTATCCATCTCAGCACGATCCAAGGGTGCCCCAATCCAAAGTGTGGGTGCCTTGATCCATTTTCCCGGGTGCCTTTAACACTTTTTGAGCCAATTTTTCCACAAATCTTTATTCTTTAAATGTACCTACAAAAGCATAAAAACACGTAATATTTGCAAAATCGAATACTAACTTAATAGAAATTAAGGTGCAATTTAGACACCAAAATGTGTCTATCAGGACTATATGGATATGGCCAAGGAATTCAAGCATTTTTCTTATCACGACGGTCGTTCTGGTTCTCTCCCTTATGATTTTATTACTGAGATTGCGGATGTGACTCTGAACTCTGAACAATCTTTGGCGAGTGATGACTTTGACTCTGTCATGGATGTATTGCCTAGTTATCTCCCTGGTTTTTACTTGGGTAAGTTCATAGCAATGTCTTAT
>JAJJMC010004364.1:0-12209 GCA_023531435.1 Papaver californicum | reverse complement strand
AAACTGGAGTTCTGAGAGTCGATTCTGTCGAGGGACTCCGGTTACAACTAGTATAGCATATTTGTTAACGATACTTAAAATTGCCATGCAAGTATGTGTAGAAGCTTGACCTAGGTTAAATCCGAGTGGTGCTTTACGACGGGTTGCTTAGAATAACCTCAACTCACAAAGACCATTGCTATCATTGGGTTAAACTTGGTGTTTACATCGAGTTATCCGGTGTTAAGAATTCAGAGAGTGGCGCGATACCCTTTCCGATGATATTAGGAGTTTTGCCGAAGTAGACGAGATAACTGGCTACATTAGGGTTTTTGGTATTACTAATGTATGAATGTTGAGTATGCTTTAATTGTTTACATGTTGGAAAAAAGACGATGAATTCTCTATCCAATGCTTTTTCTCCCTGTTACACGTTTCTATAACTTGCGTAATTGATTTTAGCTTAATTTAGTTTTATTAAAACAACATAAAACCCCCCTGTTTACTTGCGTAACTAAGAATAATAACAATTTAATTTCCTCTCTGTGGGAACGAACTTGTTTTTATTGCTATACTCTAATCTATTTTTGAAGAGTAAGAACTCGATTATTTTGGTTGATTACGACACGACCAAATTTTGGCGCCGCTGCCGGGGAGGCATATCGGATTGTTGTTTATTTTTAGTTCGTTTTATTTTTATTTTTCTTTTTATTTTTCTTGCTGATTTTTTTTCTTTTCTAACCGAATTTTGAGAATTTTTTTTCAGGTACTTGTCCATGTACAGTGCACAGAATCAAGCTTATAATGGTAATCAATTCAGTTTTCAGTCTCAATTCTATGGCAATTTCCAACCTTACGAGGAGTATAATCACAACCAATCATTTGGTTATGACCAATATTCCACGTACCCTTTTAATTATGCTTGTCATGGTTTATCTAAATCTACTCTTGATCGTAATTATGATCATTCACCTATTCAACGGGATGAGGTCAGGTTTAGAAACTCCACCACAAGTAATGGTGTAAGACTACCAAGTTTGAGAAAACTTGAGAGAAGGTTTGAGCAATTGATAGATGAAGGGGCATCAGATGAAGAAATTGCAGAAGCTATAAGAGCTTTGGAAATAGAACTTGAACGACGTTATTCTATGGGATACGATTATGATTTTGAACCTCTCGAAAATCCCGACACCAGTGATGACGTTACTCCAACTCCAATTCTGGTTTATGATGATGGTGTAGTTGACTCGACTCTTCATCTTAATAATGATCATTCACCCATTCAAAGGGAAGAGTCGTGTTCAATAGATTCCACTGTATTTAATGGTGGAAAACATTTGAATATTGGTCAACTTTTTCAGTTATTCCGCGAGTTGGAGGATGACGGAGCGCCGGAAGAGCTTTTTAAAGAAATTAGTAAGGCCATCCATATGGAAATTAATCGACATTCTGACAAAGGTTGGGAAACCGATGAAGATTCTGAGTACGGTGAGTCTGAAAATGAAGAGGAGTGTGTAGAGGCTGAAACCGAATTGATTAATACTGTGGAAGACCCAATTGAACTTTCCAAGGACGATAATAATAATGTTAGTGCCGAGATTTTTATTGAGGAAGAGCAGTCAGAAAGATTGATAGAGGACCACAACATACAAGAGGTAAGTAATTCATTACAGATTTTTGAAAAAGAGAATGATTCCACAATTCACGATAATTTAGAAGGTTTGCCTAAAACTTTGTTTCTTAATCCTTTCCCTTTACCTCGTTTTGGCTTGGATTTACGTGCCTCAGAAGTACTGATAAATTACTTTGCTTCTAAATATTCATCGTTGGAAGCACTTGATTCTCATTCTGTACAGGTTAGCAAAGAGGAGTCTATAGAAGTTCCCGAGTTCTATGTTCTTTATCCACTTCCGAGTGTAGAAAAGACTAAGTGTGGGGGAAACTTCTATCGAGCAATAACTTCACTATTAATTTCGTGTATTCATATTTTTGTGAAGTTAACGTTTGCAATGCAGATTGTTTTATGGGTGGATCCCCAAATTTTCAGATTATTGGTATACGGGCGATCAGAGAGTCGAGCTGAAGACGTTAAACTAAGCGCTAAATGGGAGGCAACCCATTGGTTTTGTATTCTACCTTTTTCTTTTGTTTCTGATTTTTATTTTCAGAGCATGTAGAATTTCCCATCTTGACGTTATATTGGATGATTCAATTTACATTGAGGACAATGTAAAGTTTAAGTGTGGGGGATGATAGACACATTTTAGTGTCTAATTTGCACCTTAATTTCTAGTGAGTTAGTATTCGATTTTGCGTTTATTACGTGTTTTTATGCTTTTGTAGCTACATTAGAAGAATAGAGATTTGTGGAAAAATTGGCTCAAAAAGTGATAAAGGCACCCCAAGGATAAGTGTTATTGGCACCCCAAGAATGGATAAGGGACACCCTAGAATCGGCCGAGTCAACCCAGCGAGTCAACTCAGCCGAGTCGCCGATCCAACTCATCGGGTTTCCTGTTTCAAACAGGAAAAGGAATTGGATATCAGAAGTTACGGATTTTGTGGTTGTTTTCGATTATTAAGAGACCCGATTACAACTAGAGTTTAGAGCAATCGAGAAACAATCCCGAAGAATTAGCTCGGAAATCATGAACTTGGCCGGATTCCTGTTTCGATCAGGAATTGAATTTGGGAGTTGTTTGAGAGAGTTCTATTAGGTTTAGAACTCTCCCTAGGGTTTGTAGACCCTATATAAACCAAGAGAAGCCAAGAGAAATCAGGACGCAGCCCCAGAAATCAAATCAGAGAAATTCCGGCCACTTCCGTCACCGCCGATCACCTGCTACTGCACCGGCCGGCGTGTTCTTCATTCAGCCATCACCGGGGAAGACGACTCAACAACGTTTACATCTGCTGCTGATTCAAACTGTTCTGTTGCGTAGCTTCTTTACCTCTCTGTTGCCTTAATCCTTTGTGTAACGGCTGAACCTTCTTCTGTAACACATATACGCGTATCAAATCAGCTGTGTTACACCTATTTCACCTTGTAATCAATATTTTGAGCAATGAAAGAGTATTTTGAGCAAGTTTTCTTTACCATGAGCTAAGTTTATTTACTGGGATGATGGAGGAGGTTTTTCTCTCAATTTTATGTGGTAAGTCTATTTTTAATTAATTATTTACAATTCTTAATTGTTAAAATTGCATAGTTTTGAAATAGAAAAACGGTTTTCATTCAGTAGTGGTGTTTTTGTTTGATGGGTCATGCTGGGTTGACAACCTCTGATGTCCCATGCTTGTGATTTACCTCTGCTTGTTTGCATAAAAACCTATTTTGGCAATATTTGAGCTTAATTTATTTAAAAGAATTGCATGATTAATCACATAAATTGTTGGAAATAACTGATTCCTGATTCCTGGTTTTCTCCATATTTTCTAAAAATCATCTCTAGTTTATTTCCTGATTTTTATTTAATTAGATTAAGTCTATTATTTTCTAAAATCATTACCTTCACAAGTTCGAGAATCGAACACTTTATTTACCACTTTTAAAACTACATCAATTTTTGGCGCCGCCGACGCGGACTTTTTTTTAGGTTTAGGGTTTTAGATTTATTTTTAGGTTTTTAGGTTTTTATTTTGTTATTTTTATTATTTTACTTTGTTCTATTTTACGTTTCTTTTGGTATTTCTGTTTTTGCTACAGGTTGAATTTTGGATCAAAAAGGGAGTAAGCCAAAGTTTTGGAATTAAAGCTAAAGACTTGGAGTTAAAGGGAAAAGCTTAAAGAACGAAAAAGAAGATCAAGATTTTATTTTTCTTAATTAGATTTTTAGTTTATTTTAATTAGTTTTAACTAGTTTAGAAAATTGTATTAGGGTTTTTATTATTTCTGTAATTTTTCTTTTATTTTCGGACACTTTTTGGACTTTCTTTTGGACATTTTTGGACACTTCATTGTTTTTAAACCCTACGGAAGGGTAGTATTAAATATCAAACTGTGTGCAGGGAAGGACGACAATTACGATATTGTCTCGGCCCCTCGGGTTCACACACTACTGAAAAGGATATTAGTGGCCCGAGTCGACTTCAACGGTTCATCGCCCGTCTGGTACGGAAGGTAAACTTCGACCAACCCACGAATCTCCTGTCAGTGGGTTTTCTGGACGCCTTTGTATGCATATATGTTGAGGACTGAATACGGACTTTAATTTTTGCATAGTAAAGGGCAAGGCCTGGCCATACAAGATAAGGTTTCGGATTTCATCACCGTCTCCTTCTTGCCCGCTTTAGGAAAACGAAACCTACGCGAACCTAAGCCTAAAATCTTGACTAGAAAGAGACCTATAGGGTAACGAGCTTATTGGAAAATCGTTCAAAAGGACTATACTGGTTACTTTATTAGCCTAACTCGAAGTTCAGGAAGATTATTTTAAGTTGATTAGAGCCGCCTTGTAACCCAGGGAAAAGTGCCAAAGAGACAGGGTTATCAAAGCTCCTTAGAGCTTATCCTGTATCTCTTCGACTTAATCTAATTCGGATCGTTCTAAGAGGTTTGCTAAAATTGTAACCAGTTGCCTTTTGAAAGAATAGAAGCTGGTCTAGAAACAATCTAAGTAAGCCATCATGCTTGTTGTTTGCTAGATTTAGGTTTGATTTGGTTGAGTCAGGGCACGATTGTGTTTGATTAATTGCTTGTTAGGATTTAATTTTTGCATGCCAAGAACGCCCTTAAGGCGAACTTGGGATAGAGACCCTCAAGGTAGGTTAATTAGTTGAAGACTGGTAGTTCACCTTAACCTTGAGAAGCCAACTGAGAGTGAACTAGTCACTCCCGAGACCGTGTTAGCAATGACATCTCTGAAGGATTTGTTGAATCCGACCCGGACCTCACGTCCATCTTGCATCAAGTTAGCGTTACTAAAGCGAGCTACGAACTGAAACCCGGAATCATCCAGATGCTTCCATTATTCTTAGGAAAAGAAAACGAAAATCCCTATTTTCATGTTAGGGAATTCGAGGAAATATGTAGCACAATCAGGATTAGAGACTTGAATGACGAGTCTATTAAACTCATACTATTTCCCTTTTCACTAAGAAACAAAGCCAAGTCGTGGCTATACCTCTTGGCTCCTCAGTCAATTGAAACCTATGCCCAACTTACTTCAGCTTTTATTCAGAAGTTCTTCCCTGGGAACAAAATTTCGTCTGTTAGGCAGAAAATATGCACGTTTTCCCAGCTAGAGGGAGAGTCTCTGTATGTGTATGTAGAAAGGTTCAATGACTTTATTGTCCCAATGCCCAGACCACGGAATAGAGGAGTTACGGCTAGTTCAGATCCTCTATGAGGGTTTGGACTACGCATCTATAACCTTGGTCGAGTCTTTGTCAACCGGAGGGTTCGACAGTAAGACTCCTGCTGAGGCGATGAAACTTCTACGTGACATCTCCGAAAAGACCCAGCAGTGAGAGAGCATTAAGGAGACAAAAAGAACAATTCTTCTAGAAGAGGAAATGTTAATAGGGTAGAAGGATTTTTTGATCCAAAGGCCCAAATAGAAGCCTTATCTAGAAGGCTATAACTGGTCGGAATGAATCGAGCTAGTAGTTCAGAGCCCAACCAATTCGAAGAGCAGGCTTTTTCTCTTTATGATAACACTAGATTTGATAACCATAGAAAGTTTGACCCGTATTCAGAATCTTATAACCCTGGATGGAGAAACCACCCGAACCTTTCCTGGTCGAAAAGCCAGGCTCAAGGTCAGTTTAGTAATGCTAAAGGCCCCCCAGGCTTCATTTATAAGAATTCGGCTGGTCCAACTCAGCCCAGCAATGACGATAAGTATGAGCAGAGATTCCAGAGCATAGAAAGAGCTATTTCTAGTTTACAAACCTCAGTTAGTGACATTGCTGCGGCTCTGAGAGAGCGAGAACCTGGTAGGTTCCCTAGTCAACCCGAACCCAATCCTAGAGGAGTCAATGGAATGTCGACTGGGGAGAAATCATCCAGTCACGTGAATGCAATTACGACCCTCAGGAATGGTAAGGTAGTGGATAACAAGGTAACTAGGCCCGTTAGTGAATAAACTGTAGTTCATCCTGACCCAATAGTTGAAGAGACTGATGAAGTCTCTGACGGGCCCGAGGCAACCCCTCAGAGAACTGATTTCCTGCCTAGCAGATATTAAGGGAATTAGCCCAACAGTTTGTATGCACCAGATCCTTTCAGAAGAGGAATCCAAACCGTCTAGGGAGATGCATCGTAGGCTCGACCCATTAGAAGATCCATTAGAGAAATGCCTAGCCAACTATAGAATTGATAGCGATAATGATAGTGTTATTAATGAATTGAGCACTTTGTTAGGTTCTGCACCACCAGATTGTAATTTAGAAGAAGCAATTGACTATTTTCAAGAATCTGACAATCCGGAAATGAGGAAATTTGTTATTAGTCTATCTAGAGACACTGAAAACTCTAAGTTTGGGGGTGACTATCATTCTCCATGTGCTATACTATTAACTCTTAGGAAGGTCCCTAGCTTGGGACCTGACATATGTACGTCTGCCATTGTACAAGATCATCTTCGAGCTAGATCCACTGATCCTCCTATTCAGAAAGAAGTTCAGTTGCCAAAAACCAATCCTGTGGTCGATGTGGTTTACTTAAATATGGATCAAAGTGTGTTCAGGTTGTTTATCTTCGTAGCTTGCTGCTGTTTCCTTCTATTGTGGATAACACTATTTGATTCAGATGATCCACAGTTGTTCTGATTATTGCTATATGATTTAAGGAGGTAACTTATGCTCATGCGACACGGTAATATCTTTCCCTCATTCCTTTTCGTGCAGTGTTTAGAAACATTGAGGACACTTTTTAATTTAAGTTTGGGGGTATTGGGAGACTTTTTAGGATTAATACGATTTGGAATTTAGAAGCATGTGAAAAATTCAGGGTGACACTAACCACTCTAGGTAGATGGAAACTTAGCCATTTTGCTATAAGGATTGGTGTGCCCAGCTAGATGGTCTATTCATAAAGGAGACAGAGTTCAGGTGTTAGAAATAACATGATAGTTGTCACCACCACATCACGTTCTGTTTTATTATTTGCAATTTCGTGTTTCTCTGAGAGTATTGGTGGGTCCTAGCATCGACATGTTAATTAACGCTGGAATGACATTTAGTGTGTTGAGATCATGCCCCACATGAATAATACGTTAGTGTTTTAGAGTTATGTATGTGGTCCCCCTGTCTTCGTCGCCTAAGCAAGCGTGGAATGCAGGATCCATGGGAACACATGTATTAGGTGTCAGAAGAAAAAAAAAAAACAAAATTCGAAAAAAAAAAAGAAAAAAAAAAAATCTAAAAAAGTTAGAAAAAAATGTAAAAAAATAGTATTTGGTATTTTAAAGTTCTCCCTATCTCCGTCGCCTAAACAAGCGTGGAACGAAGGATCCATGGGAACTTGTAAATATTTTAGTTAGTAGTAACCGTTGAAAATAAATGGGGAGTATCTCGACACACTAGGTTTCATCTCGGTACTGACCTTCAGACAGATATGGGACACATCTTTCGCCTTGGTCAACATTTGCGATCTTCTACAGTCTACGTTCATCTTCTAAGTCTTTTCATGTGATGGGTGGTTAGATAACTGTCTGAGTAGAAATCCGTTGTCTTAGATATGAATTTTAGTATGCTTGAGTTAACACTCGTGTACAGTGATTGGATCCATAAATGGTAATGGTCCATATAGCCGAATATCTGAGTAGCCAACTAACTAGCTTGTTTAGTGTTTTCACTTAATCGTTCACGTGTTGCTAAGATCTAGATTCAGGTTTTGTGGGTAAACCTCTTGTAAACCCTCACGAGACAAAACTCGTCCACTAGGGACACCTAGGGGTTTAACGGCTTGCTGCATACGCTAAATGTAGTCGCGATTCCTGCGAAAGTGAGTTAGGATTTTTACTTTATTTTTAGAGTAGTTTGCTCGAGGACTAGCAAAATAGTAAGTGATAGGTGCATAAATCATACATTTTAAGTAGTTTTTCCTGACCCTTATTTGCTATATTTTAGTGAATTACTATGTTTTATCATTACTTTCGAAGTTTAGTCATCTTTTCAGGTTACAGTTCAGAAACCCGCAGAATGGAGCTGTATTAGAAGAATTACCGAGGAGCCAGTAAAACTCTGCTGAATTTAGGCCTTTCACCCTCCACAGTGTAGGAAATTGAATTACGAAGCATGAAAACCTTTGCATATACAAATTTGCATGAAAACCTTCAACTTTTAGAGATTTTAGAGTCACTTGGCATATGACTAGCTACGTTTACATACGGATTTCGACTCGAAACAACTGAACTTAGAAATATTAGAGAACTATATTCGGAGTGCTTAGTTTTTGAGAGGCTAGAGCCGACCAAAATGGAGCTAAAGTACCGGTAGGAGAGTACAGGTTAGACTTGTGATCCTTCAATACCCATGAGTGAGGCACCAGACCTTCAATTATACGTTTAGAGTGTTTCATCTGCGCTAATTCCGGGTAGAATGATGAGCTACCTAACCTCGCACCAATTTTCAGCACTATTTTTGATCTCTTGAGTGCTATTTTTTATCAATTATGAGGGTGTCATCAGAGTTGCTAACCTCAGGAGCTACCTAACCTCCAACTCGTCACTTAGCACATTAGCACATACGGTTCAGCCAACTTAGCGCCTGGGCGCTAACAGCACAAGCTAGTTTGACACCATGTGGCGTTGCCCATAACTTCCTCATACGAGATCAGAATGACCTCGTTCTTTCGCTGTTGGCTTCGAAATTCAATTTCCTACACTGTGGAAGGTGAAAGGCCTAAATTCATCAGAGTTTTACTGGCTCCTCGGTAATTCTTCTAATACAGCTCCATTCTGCGGGTTTCTGAACTGTAACCTGAAAAGATGACTAAACTTCGAAAGTAATGATAAAACATAGTAATTCACTCAAATATAGCAAATAAGGGTCAGGAAAAACTACTTAAAATGTACGATTTATGCACCTATCAGTAAGTTTGGGGGTATTTGATAGACACATTTTAGTGTCTAATTTGCACCTTAATTTCTAGTGAGTTAGTATTCGATTTTGCGTTTATTACGTGTTTTTATGCTTTTGTAGGTACATTAGAAGAATAGAGATTTGTGGAAAAATTGGCTCAAAAAGTGATAAAGGCACCCAAGGACAAGTGTTATTGGCACCCCAAGAATGGATAAGGGACACCCTAGAATCGGCCGAGTCAACCCAGCGAGTCAACTCAGCCGAGTCGCCGATACAACTCATCGGTTTTTCCTGTTTCAAACAGGAAAAGGAATTGGATATCAGAAGTTACGGATTTTGTGGTTGTTTTCGATTATTAAGAGACCCGATTACAACTAGAGTTCAGAGCAATCGAGAAACAGCAAAGAATCCCGAAGAATTAGATCGGAAATCATGAACTTGGCCGCATTCCTGTTTCGATCAGGAATTGAATTTGGGAGTTGTTTGAGAGAGTTCTATTAGGTTTAGAACTCTCCCTAGGGTTTGTAGACCTTATATAAACCAAGAGAAGCCAAGAGAAATCAGGACGCAGCCCCAGAAATCAATTCAGAGAAATTCCGGCCACTTCCGTCACCGCCGATCACCTGCTACTGCACCGGCCGGCGTGTTCTTCATCCAGCCATCACCGGGTAAGACGACTCAGCAACGTTTACATCTGTTGCTGATTCAAACTGTTCTGTTGCGTAGCTTCTTTACCTTTATGTTGCCTTAATCCTTTGTGTAAC
Organism: Papaver californicum; assembly: GCA_023531435.1. Taxonomy (NCBI): domain Eukaryota; kingdom Viridiplantae; phylum Streptophyta; class Magnoliopsida; order Ranunculales; family Papaveraceae; genus Papaver; species Papaver californicum. Next base: position 2,439 of record JAJJMC010004364.1, on the reverse strand, counting down.
GGCTGAACCTTCTTCTGTAACGCATATACGCGTATCAAATCAGCTGTGTTACACCTATTTCACCTTGTAATCAATATTTTGAGCAATGAAAGAGTATTTTGAGCAAGTTTTCTTCACCATGAGCTAAGTTTATTTACTTGGATGATGGAGGAGGTTTTTCTCTCAATTTTATGTGGTAAGTCTATTTTTAATTAATTATTTAAAATTGCATAGTTTTGAAATAGAAAAACGGTTTTCATTCAGTAGTGGTGTTTTTGTTTGATGGGTCATGCTGGGTTGACAACCTCTGATGTCCCATGCTTGTGATTTACCTCTGCTTGTTTGCATAAAAACCTATTTTGGCAATATTTGAGCTTAATTTATTTAAAAGAATTGCATGATTAATCACATAAATTGTTGGAAATAACTGATTCCTGATTCCTTGTTTTCTCCATATTTTCTAAAAATCATCTCTAGTTTATTTTCCTGATTTTTATTTAATTAGATTAAGTCTATTATTTTCTAAAATCATTACCTTCACAAGTTCGAGAATCGAACACTTTATTTACCACTTTTAAAACTACATCAGGGGAGTATTTAGGCATATAGATTTTTACGTACAATTGTTAGGCATACACACATTTGCATGAAAACCTTCAACTTTTAGAGATTTTAGAGTCACTTAGCATACGGCTAGCTACGTTTACATACGGATTTCTTCTCGAAACAACTGAACTAAAAAATATTAGAGAACTACATTCGGAGTGCTTAGTTTTTGAGAGGCTAGAGCCGACCAAAATGGACCTAAATTGCCGGTAGGAAAGTACAGGTTAGACTTGTGATCATTCAATACCCATGAGTGAGGCACCAGACCTTCAATTATACGTTTAGATTGTTTCATCTGCGCTAATTCCGGGTAGAATGATGAGCTACCTAACCTCGTACCAATTTTCAGCACTATTTTTGATCTCTTGAGTGCTGTTTTTTTATCAATCATACGGGTGTTATCAGAGTTGCTAACTTATTCTTGTAGTTTGGTTTGCAGTTGGCATCGTTCTCTCGACAACGTCCATAGAAACATAGCATCATCAACAAGCGGAACATCAAAAATTTGAAGGAAAGTTGAAGACCGTCAAGGTGCAAGCGACAATTCAAAGAGAAAAATTAATATTTGAGTAAAGTAACAATATAATTAAACATGTTGAAGACTTACAGAAGAGAAAGAAATCGAAAGGTGTGGATTCTATACAGATTTAGAGACGAAACGGAACTCACGGGAAGAGAAAAAAACTCATGAATCAAGAAATTGAGAAAAATAGCAAAAGTATCCAGGAGAATAAGCATACCCACGTAAATAAAAAAAAATAAAAAAAAATAAAAAATAAAAAAATAGGCTGAAAACGTGAAAAAGTGCTGCTGAGAACGTGAAAAGAAAAGAGTTACAATTGAGACTGAAGAGAACAACAAAGTGTCAAGTTCTATGAAGTGCAAGAGTTCATTACCTACAGTTGAGGCCAAAGACGTTTCTATCGGATGTTGGGAGAATGGTGCTGATTGTCGACCGGATGAGAAGGTAAGTAACAATTCCCGTCTTCGCATAGTGGTTGATTTCATTTCTTAGAGGTCACTAGAAAAATAAAAAGGGGTTCTTTCTCGTCCCACTTTCTATGGGATAACATCTTAATACGACTCGGAAGGTTACCTTTCCTTCCTACCCTTCAACATGTGTAGGCCTTCTATCTTTATTCTTGCCTGCACATCTGTGAGAACCATAAAGTGCGCCTTTTGAGTGTCAACTTCATAAAATCATATTGGTAAGGCAGAAATATTCGGTCACTCTCGAACCGGGACTCTTTTATTTGGTGGTTTTCTCCAAACTCAAGGGTTAAGCATGAGAATAATGTTCTTTATATTTCTGACTTCTTATTGTTGGTATCTAGAAACTTTATGCCTTTGTAGCTTATCGTATGCAGGTGCTTTGGAATTTTTAGAAGTTGAAGTAGGTTTTGTGGGTATATATCTTGTAAACCCTCACGAGACTATAACTCGTCCACTAGGGACACCTAGGGTTTAAAGGCTTATTGCATATGCTAAGTGTAACCGTTTACTCGACGAAACGGAGTTGTATTTGTTTTAGATTAGTTAGATTTGTAGTTTGCTCGAGGACTAGCAAAAGGCAAGTGTGGGGGAATTTGATAGGTGCATAAATCACACATTTTAAGTAGTTTTTCCTGACCCTTATTTGCTATATTTGAGTGAATTACTATGTTTTATTATTACTTTCGAAGTTTAGTTGTCTTTTCAGGTTACAGTCCGGATATCCGCAGAATGGAGCTTAAAGAGAAGAATTGCCGAGGAGCCAGTAAAACTCTGCTGAATTTAGGCCTTTCACAATACACAGTGTAGGAAATTCAATTACGAAGCCAACGGCGAAAGAACGAGGTCATTCTGATCTCGTAT
>JAJJMC010004339.1:0-27041 GCA_023531435.1 Papaver californicum | reverse complement strand
ACCACCCGAACCTTTCCTGGTCGAAAGGCCAGGCTCAAGGTCAGTTTAGTAATGCTAAAGGTCCTCCAGGCTTCAGTTATAAGAATTCGGCTGGTCCAACTCAGCCCAGCAATGACGAAAAGAATGAGCAGAGATTCCATACCTTAGAAAAAGCTATTTCTAGCTTACAAAATTCAGTTAGTGACATTGTTGCGGCTCTGAGAGAGAGAGAACCTGGTAGGTTCCCTAGTCAACCTCAACCAAATCCAAGAGTAGTTAATGAAATGTCGACTGGTGAGAAATCATCCAGTCATGTGAATGCTATTAGTACCCTCAGGAATGGTAAGGTAGTGGATAACAAGGTAACTAGGCCTGACAGTGAACAAACTGTAGTTCACCTTGACCCAGCAGTTGAAGAGACTGATAAAGTCTCTGACGAGCCTGAGGTAACCCCTCAGAGAACCGATTTCATGCCTAGAGCCCCATACCCAAGGTTGTTAGCACCTACTAGGAAGGAATCTAATTTTAACGAAATAATGGAAGTGTTTAAGCAGGTCACTATCAACCTTCCATTATTAGATGCAATTAGGCAGATTCCCCCCTATGCCAAGTTCCTTAAGGACTTGTGCACACGAAAGCGAAAATATAGTGTGCAAAAGAAGGCCTTCATAGCTAGCCACGTAAGTTCTATTCTGCAGGATAGTACAACACTTAAGTACAAAGATCCAGGTTCCCCAACCATTGCTTGCACGATAGGAAACTACCGTGTAGAAAAAGCTTTACTCGATTTAAGAGCCAGTGTGAATTTACTGCCGTACCATGTGTACCTCCAGCTAGGACTAGGCGATTTGAAACCTACCCAGATGACTTTACAGTTAGCTGATAGGTCCGTGAAAATTCCTCGTGGTGTCATAGAGGATGTTTTGATTGAGGTGGATAAATTTATTTATCCGGTGGACTTTGTTGTGCTTGATACCAAACCCGTGCCTGATCCAGAAAATCAGATACCGGTTATACTAGGTCGCCCGTTCTTAGCAACATCTATTGCGATCATTAACTGTCGTAACGGTGTCATGAATTTGTCTTTTGGTAACATGACTATTGAGCTGAATATCTTCAACATTAGTAATCAACCACTAGAGTTAGATGACCCCAGCTTAGAAAACGTCAACATGATAGAGACTCTAGTTCAGGAGTCATTACCAAACACTTTAATAGAAGACCCGTTAGAGAAATGTCTAGCCCACTTTGGATTAGATTTTGATGATAGGGAAATTAATGAGGTGAATGCTGTGTTAGACTCAGTACCCGTGTTAAACACCAGCAATAGGTGGACACCTAAGTTCGAACACTTACCAGTCCCTAAGTCAAACCTAGTTCCTTCCCTTGAAGAACCTCCAAAGTTGGACCTTAAGCAGCTACCAGATACTCTAAAATATGTGTACTTAGGCCCATCAGAGACCTTACCTGTGATTGTAGCTTCAGATTTGGATATGGACCAGGAGAATAGGCTAGTAACCATGCTTCAAGACAATAAGAAAGCCTTAGGATGGACCATAGTAGATATTCGGGGAATTAGGCCAACAGTTTGTATGCACCAAATCCATTTAGAAGAGGAGTCCAAACCATCTAGGGAGATGCAGCGTAGGCTCAACCCAAACATGAAGGAGGTAGTTCGAATAGAAGTGCTTAAATTGCTAGATGCGGGTATTATTTACCCAATTTCAGACAGTAAGTGGGTCAGCCCAGTTCAGGTTGTACCCAAGAAATCAGGTATCACTGTAGTCAGGAATGAGGATAATGAATTAATCCCAACCCGAGTGACCACGGGTTGGCGTGTTTGTATAGACTATAGGAAATTGAACAAGGCCACAAGGAAGGATCACTTTCCCCTTCCTTCTATTGACCAAATGCTAGAAAGATTAGCTGGACATAGCCATTATTGCTTTCTGGATGGCTACTCTGGTTATAATCAGATTGTTATTGACCCAAAAGACCAGGAGAAAACCACTTTTACCTGCCCCTTTGGCACTTTTGCATATAGGCGCATGCCCTTTGGGTTATGCAATGCACCGGCCACATTTCAGCGGTGTATGATGAGCATATTCTCTGACATGGTGGAACGGTTTCTAGAGGTCTTTATGGATGAATTTTCTATGTTTGGTTCTTCGTTTGATGAGTGCTTGCATCATTTGTCGCTAGTGTTAACTAGGTGTAAAGAAAAGAATCTAGTACTCAATTGGGAGAAATGTCACTTTATGGTTAAGTCAGGAATAGTTCTAGGACACATAGTCTCTGCCAAGGGCATTGAAGTAGACAAAGCCAAAGTAGACATTATCAAGACTCTTCAGGTTCCTAGAACCGTCAAAGACGTCAGGTCTTTCCTAGGGCATGCCGGATTTTATCGTAGATTCATCAAGGATTTTAGTCTGATTGCTAGACCTCTTTGCAACTTACTTGCAAAAGATACCAAATTTACCTTTGATGATGACTGTTTAGGAGCTTTTGAGAAGCTCAAGACCCTACTTACTACTACACCTATAGTTCAGGCACCTGATTGGACTCAGCCATTTGAGATCATGTGTGATGCATCAGACTATGCCATAGGCGTAGTCTTAGGACAGAGGATAGGCAAACTATTACACGTGATCTATTATGCTAGCAAAACCCTGAATGATGCCCAGTTGAACTACACCACCACGGAGAAGGAGTTGTTAGCCATAGTGTTCGCCCTAGACAAATTTAGGTCTTATCTCTTAGGATCTAAGGTTATAGTCTTCACAGACCATGCTGCCCTGAAGTACCTTCTGTCTAAGAAGGACTCGAAACCTAGACTGATAAGATGGATCCTGTTGCTACAGGAATTTAAGTTAGAGATTAGGGATAAAAAGGGTGTAGAAAATGTAGTGGCCGATCACTTGTCTAGGCTAGTCCTAGACACTCCAGACGATTCCCCTCCTGTGAGGGATAGTTTTCCTGATGAACAACTCTTTGTTGTTTCTGAGTCACCTTGGTATGCACACATAGTGAACTATCTTGTTACTGGTCGAATGCCCCAACACTGGGGTAGACAAGATCGTTCTAGGTTTTTAGCTGAGGTGAAACACTTCTTTTGGGATGATCCTTACTTGTTTAAGTATTGTCCAGACCAGATTATCCGGAGATGTATCCCTGAGACTGATCAGTCCAATATTATCTCCTTTTGTCACAATCAGGCTTGTGGAGGTCACTTTAGTGCCAAGAAGACTGCTGCTAAGATATTGCAGTGTGGATTCTACTGGCCATCACTGTTTAAAGACTCTCGCAGCCACTGTGTTGCTTGTGACAGATGCCAGAAGCTAGGAACCGTGACCCGTAGAAACATGATGCCCCTGAACCCGATTTTGATTATTGAGATTTTTGATGTATGGGGTATTGACTTTATGTGTCCCTTTCCTAGTTCTCTAGGTAATCTTTATATACTTGTTGCCGTAGACTACGTGTCTAAATGGGTAGAGGCGGTGTCGTGTAAAACTAATGACCATAGGGTAGTGGTCCGATTTTTGAATGATAATATTTTTGCACGTTTTGGTACACCTAGGGCTATAATTAGTGATGGTGGGTCACATTTTTGTAATAGACCGTTTAGTCTTCTGATGAAGAAATATGGTATAACTCACAAGGTGACCACCCCTTATCATCCCCAGACTAGTGGTCAGGTAGAGGTTTCCAATAGGGAAATAAAACGCATTCTAGAAAAGACAGTCAACCCAAATAGGAAAGACTGGTCAACAAGGCTTACTGATGCTTATGGGCTTATCGTACTGCGTTTAAAACCCCAATAGGAATGTCCCCCTACCGTTTGGTTTTTGGCAAAGCATGCCACTTGCCTGTTGAGTTAGAACATAGAGCACAAGGCAGGTGCTCAGAGGAAACTCCAGCTCAATGAGTTGGAAGAAATTAGGATTGATGCTTATGACAGTGCTAGGGAGTATAAGAACAAAATGAAACTCGTGCATGATAGAAATATTTTACGAAAGTCATTTTCTCCAGGTCAAAAAGTTCTTTTGTATGACACACGGTTACATCTGTTCCCTGGGAAGTTACGCTCTCGGTGGACAGGTCCATATGTGGTTCGCACTGTCTTTCCTCATGGAGCTATTGAGATTGAGACTCAGGATGGTGGAAACATCACCAAAGTCAACGGTCAACGACTGAAACCGTTTTTAGAGTCTAACCCTACAGGTAATATTGAGGAGGTCCCTCTGGAGGACCCAGCATACTCTGATTGACCATCAGAGCCGTTTGTGTATGTATGTATTAGATTTTTAAGATTTTTCAGCTTTATTTTTCTCCTTCGAAGGATTGCTACGCTTCATTCAGGTACTATCTTTCTGACTCCCTTACTTTTACTCTTCTGGTATTGTTCTTTACTTAGAAACATTGAGGACACTGTTTAATTTAAGTTTGGGGGTATTGGGAGACTTTTTAAGATTAATAAGATTTGGAATTTAGAAGCATGTGAACAATTCAGGGTGACACTAACCACTCTAGGTAGATGGAAACTTAGCCATTTTGCTATAAGGATTGGTGTGCCCAGCTAGATGGTCTATTCATAAAGGAGACAGAGTTCAGGTGTTAGAAATAACATGATAGTTTTCACCACCATATCACGTTCTGTTTTATTATTTGCAATTTAGTGTTTTACTGAGAGTATTGGTGGGTCCTAGCATCGACATGTTAATTAGCACTGGAATGACATTTAGTGTGTTGAGATCATGCCCCGCATGAATAATATGTTAGTGTTTTAGAGTTATGTATGTGGTCCCCCTGTCTCCGTCGCCTAAGCAAGCGTGGAATGCAGGATCCATGGGAACACACATGTATTAGGTGTCAGAAAAAAAAAAAAATAGTATTTTGTATTTTAAAGTTCTCCCTGTCTCCGTCGCCTAAGCAAGCGTGGAACGCAGGATCCATGGGAACTTGTAAATATTTTAGTTAGTAGTAACCGTTGAAAATAAATGGGGAGTATCTCGACACACTAGGTTTCATCTCGGTATTGACCTTCAGACAGATATGGGACACATCGTTCGCCTCAGTCAACATTTGCGACCTTCTACAGTCTACGTTCATCTTCTAAGTCTTTTCATATGATGGGTGGTTAGATAACTGTCTGAGTAGAACTCTGTTGTCTTAGATATGAATTTTAGTACGCTTGAGTTAGCACTCGTGTACAGTAATTGGATCCATAAAGGGTAATGGTCCCTATAACCGAATATCTGAGTAGCCAACTAACTAGCTTGTTTAGTGTCTATCCTTAATCGTTCACGTGTTGCTAAGATCTAGATCCAGGTTTTGTGGGTATACCTCTTGTAAACCCTCACGAGACAAAACTCGTCCACTAGGGACACCTAGGGGTTTAACGGCTTACTGCATATGCTAAATGTAGTCGCGATTCCTGCGAAAGTGAGTTAGATTTTTACTTTATTTTTAGAGTAGTTTGCTCGAGGACTAGCAAAATAGTAAGTTTGGGGGTATTTGATAGACACATTTTAGTGTCTAAATTGCACCTTAATTTCTAGTGAGTTAGTATTCGATTTTGTGTCTATTACGTATTTTTATGCTTTTGTAGGTACAGTAGAAGAATAAAGATTTGTGGAAAAATTGGCTCAAAAAGTGTTAAAGGCACCCGGGAAAATGGATCAAGGCACCCACACATTGGATTGGGGCACCCTTGGATCGGGTTGAGCTGGATCGGGCCAACTCAGCGGGTCAACTCAGCCCAGTCAACTCGGTCAAAGCCAGTTGACCGAGTCAAACCTTCATCGGGACAGAGTTTCATCGGCAGCAAATTCATGATTTTCAATTCAGATTTTTTAGCGATTTCAGCGCAAATTGGGAGTTACCCAATCTAATTCAAGGTTCGTATAATCGATTAGAAGCTCTAGACACTAGCTTCCTTGGCTGGTAGCGTCCTAGCCTTAGCACTAAAGACACTAGCTTCCTTGGACAAGGAGCGTCCTAACTTTAGTAGTGTACTTGACGCTAGCATCCTTGGCTAGCAAGAAACGTCCCAGCCATCAACGTATTTAACGCTAACATCCTTGGATGGCAAGAAGCGTCCCAGCCAATAGCGCATGACCGCTAGCTTACTTGTCCCTAGCAAGCGTCCTAGCCTTCAGCATGTTGGCGCTGACATCCTAGGCCTAGCAAGCATTCCTCCCAAAGCTATTGGCGCTAGCATCCTTGACATAGCTAACTTTCTTTACTATTTGGTTATAACCTCCTTGAATGTGGCGCTAGCTCCCTAGCGTATTGGCGCTAGCTATCTTGGCTTGGCAGCATCCTAGCCCAAAAGCGCATTAGCGCCATGCTTCCTTGACTAAAGTAGCACATTGACGCTAACTCTCTTGACCTAGTAGCGTCTTGGCCTTAGTGAAAGAATGCTAGCTCCTTATCTTGTAGCGTTTTAGCATTTGCAGCTAAAATGGTGGCTTCCTTCCAAAACGCTAGCATATCAATCTTGCTCTCTAAACGCTAGCACATTATTGTTTGTACTAAGAAGCTAGTGATAACCTTGCTAGTTGCTTCCCATAGAAATGCGCCATTCTTTTCAATACTGGCCTAATGCTAAAGTTAATCTTATATGATTATCTAATAAGCCTTCTTTCTTGAGAAGATCTTTACAATCTTGGCCTCGAACATCTTCCAGATTTATGCCAAGTCACTTCTGAGCAAACATTTAGCCATTAAAATTATGCCATGTTATTTCAAAGTTAGTATAAACCAGTAAACTTAACAGACTCGACACTGATCAGTCTAATTACCAATCAAGTGACTTTTGCAACTTGCCTCACTGACTTATCAACTCATTTGACTTGACTTGACCTAATCAAAACAGTAGTGGTTCGTGACTTTACTATCATTCTACGAGACTCAAATATAACACATAAGGGGATTCTCGTTGGGGTATTGGTCTGGTTGTCTACGACAATCGTGCGTTATGGCAACACATCCACGAACAAGAAGGTAACAAGTAGTGGGATAGTTACAAGACAGTTGATAGAACGAGAAGTAGTGGTCATACAAGTCTTCCTTACTTTTCGGACATGACTCCACTACAATCTCCACAATCGTTACTCCTTAACTTCTTTTGTAACTTCCACCACTTACGAGAAGCCAATGTGTCTTCTCAGAATTATAAAAGACAAAAAGAACAAGAGAAAACCAACTAATATATACAGAATTGGAGATCCCAGAGATAATCCATCCTTCTTTACACACTACAATTACTCATCACACTGAGATTTCTCAACCTTTTTTGCTTCCATCCCCTAAGACCTACGTAATCTTCTCCACATTTTTGATCGAAGCAGGACGTGAACGGCCATTTCTTGGTTTAGGATCGTCCTGTTCGATCTTGATCTCTCGAACCTACTTGAAAGTACTCTTTTGCAATACATTTGTTTTCACCCTAAAATACATAGGGACCCAATTATATGTTCTATCAAGAAAAAAATAGGATTTTCAAAGGGACAAAAATATTTGTTACAGATCAAAGATTCATAATCAACATCTTATAGAAACTTAGTCACGAAAGAACTAGGGTTTCTTATGCTTTCTCAATCCCCAGATTAGTTTTAAATCATTCGAACCCATACAAAGATTGAACTTAATTCTCATGTTCAACGAAATTTGATTCAAAAACGAAGAGTTTGTGATTTTGAATTTGATCGGAAATAACAAAATCTGATTCGAAATTTCAATTAAAATAATCTGATTTTCTTTCATAGAGATTTCAGAGAGATGGAAGAAAAAAGAAATTAAGAACCTAGAGAAGTGAGAATAGGAATAAGGATGGGGAGAAAGTGAAAAATTATATATTATTAACAGTCTAAATGGGTATGCCACGTTAGTATGATACCTGGCCACGGGATTTCCCACTGGAAATTCTACGATCGCTGTTGAATTATTGTTTGTGAATCATTGGAGTGAATTTGCGACACTGTTTGCCATTATCGGATGAAAGTATTTTCATTTTGTAACTAAAAAGGTTTTCAAATTTTGTTTTTAAACCTAATAAAGACCTGTAAAGCATCAAATTTACGATGTAATGGAAAACCCAGACAAATCAAGTTTACATATCATTCGTCGGGAGACTACCGGTGAGTCAAACTATCTATTAACGGTAGTTTTCATCTTCCATGAACAATACATTAAATTATATTTTTTGTATTTAAGCCCTATTTGAATCTCATAATACTAAATCTCCCCCAAATACAAATTAATTACTGAATTTCCCGTATTCCATCCATTTGGCCGTTAACTCTCCCATGTTAGCCTATTTTACTACAATATGTACCCATATGTGCTTTTTATCTTTTGTTTTTCTTGCTGGACTCGAACATTCTCTACTTTTTTTCCTTTCGAACATTGGAATAGAAGACCAAATAAGATTGATAATAGAAAAACCATAGTTATTAAACCAATTAATTAGTTAAATAACCTATGGATTTGTTTTTCTGGGTCTATAAGACGAGCAAGTTAGATACTTCTCTAATATCTAAAGTTCTCTAGATAATTTTTTAATATCCTTAGTTGGGTATTTTTCCTAAATATTTCTCTACCAGTTGACTAAAGTACCCTCTGTATTACCAGATTTTATTTCAAGAGATATGTTGATGGAAACTAATATAGTTACAGAGAGACATTGGTGAAGATAGGTATGTTCCTGCTTCTTCAAGCCTTATCAGTATTCAAATATCTTTTCTAAAAACCTGAGATCTCTTAATATCAAAATTGTTCGACCATTTCTGACTCCAAGAAATCAACAGTTTCGAGCCATTCCATGTCTTGAATCTAAAACACGATACGAAACTTAATTACTTTGAAACCCTTTCCATCTACTGAAACTTTCAATCATCTGTTAACTTCAATTTCCAAAATAAGATATTATTCCACAGTATTCATGTTGTATCAGAGGATGAAACTGATAGAAATCAGACCTAGTATAGTCACGTATACGATTTAATCAATTGTTGTTGTGAATTAAGTCAAATTGATTATGAGTTTTGTTTGTTTGTGATATTTTAGAGGGGTTATGATCCTGATTGTATAGCATTCACTTGTCTGATTAAAGCGTTGTATATGCAAGGGAAGATTTGTCATGCGTATGAACTGTTTGTAAAATGACTGAAAATGGGGTTGTACCTAATGAAGTTGCATGTAGAACTGTTACTAGTGGGCTTTGTAGAATTTATGAAATTGGTATTGCTATGGAGTTCCAAAAGAACAAGTGATTGGTTATGAATACAACTGTGAGACCCAAAATATTTTTCTCGGGTTTAACTTAACCCGTTAACTACATTCTGCGGTTATAGTTCCTAAAATGCTAAAACTCAAGAGCCTATAACACACTTAGGTTATCCCTTAGTAGTAGTATTGTGTATGATTAGTAGATAATATATTTTGAGCATGCTTGACACATGTCTAATAAAGTGGGCATCAAGGGTGATTTAGTAATTTTGTTTTGATGATAAAACCTAAGAAGAGAAAGAAATTTGAAGAGGCTCTATCATCTTCTTCTCCTTCTTCTTCTACTTTCCATTTCCTTCTTCTTCTACTTTCCCTTTCTCAATTTCTTTTCATGTTGAAAAAAACATCTTTGAGAAAAATCATTAAAGATGTCTAGCTTGGAATGGTGTTTGAGTTAGTGTTATTAGAGTAAAAATGCTTATGAGCATGAGGTTAGTATGATTTTCTTCATTTTTATTTTTTTGTTCCATATGGTTTTGGAAAATTGATAAAAGGGGTTACTAGAAATAAAAATGAATTTCATGTGTATCAAACCAATCCATGCTTCATATGACACTTTGATTTGAGATATTTGGGAATTATGGTTCATGTTGGAAAATTGGGGATTTTGTTATTATCCATGTTCTTATAAAATTGATGAAATGGGTATTTTATAATCATAGTAATTTATTATAAAAGTGGTTTGGTCGTAGAAATTTATCTCATTAACAAATCTTCCTTGAAAATCTCGTATGCCTTGTACGCCCTAGAATGTAGAATTTTAGTTTGATGATATCTTATAATCTAGCCGTTGGAATATGATGAAATTTTAGTATGTTGTGCTTAATTAAGTTATAGAGATACTCTCAAAATTTCATGAAGATCAGGTAAGGGTAAGTACTGTAATGATAGTATAATCTATGACTGCGTTCAGCAGGATTAAAACCCTGGATAGTCAACTGACCTTAATGTTTTCTTAATGTCCGTGTACCGGATTGATCTGAAATTTTAGTAATTTGTTCATCTCAGTGTAGGTAACCTACTGTAAATTGTTTTATAAATTTATGGTCACTTTAGTTATCCTAAAGTATGGGAGAACCGTGACTGAATACTGTTCGTTTATAGTGAAAACAGTCATCTTCTAATGTGTGTATATCTTTATTGAACCGTTCGATTGTTATGAAATTTGATTATGTTATGTTAATCTAAGTTATAAAGCTACTATAGAAGTTTCAAGACAATCAGAAAATGTTTACTATAGAAAAGTACGGATTGGGTGTGACTGCATATTGTTACAATTCAGATATTCTGTACAACCTTGTCGAATTGTTAATTTTGTATTCATGGCTTTATAATTAGTGATGTTGTATAGTGTGTACTCCTGTTCTTGCACTATCTGGAATTGCTTAGGTTGGAGTAGGAGGTGGTGGGAAGGATGATGCTACTATGAAGCCAAAGACTGCTTACTGTCAGACATAAATTGATGTTGTCGGTGTTGATTATAGTGATGAATGAATGAAATTTAAGTGATGAATGGTGTTGTATGAGATGAAGTTTAATTATAAGCTAAATTGGTAATGTTTTAATATCCGTCACTTCGGATCAAGTGATATTAGACTAGTTATATATGAAAGTCACTTACTGCTAAGAACCTGTACACTTTTAAGTACATTGAAAATTTAAAGAGGTATACGAATGAGTCTTATTACTACGATTTAAAACGTAAAAATATTGGGAAACCCACTTTTATTGTACTTGACATCATCGATCAAAAACAAATAGAAACGGAACACTAAGAATTTCCTTTTTTTGGAGATCATATTATAGAGATTCAATAATATTTTGTATAACTTCAAAATGATTGTTATTTAACCTAAGATCAAGAATTTCTGTACACTTAAATTATCATGCACACTTTCTATGTATGTTATAGTCCATTGTGGATTTTGAATTGCAGGGGTACAGGTACAGACATATGATGACATTTTGTCATCAATGGATAGTTTCTGAGACGATTGTTGGTGATGCAATGTGCTAGAGATGATGCAACTTATACTATCTAAGTTACTGCTACATCTAGAGATAGTTACTGCCCTGGGTAAGCAGTTCATACTATCTTAGAGATTGTTGCTGCTACGACAAGTAGTTCATACAATTTATGTAAGAGTTGATTTCTATCAAAATGGGATAGTTCAGATCATCTAATAAGAGATAGTTACTACCAGTGAAGGTAGTTCATACTATCTAAACCGATGACGAACTACGGTCGTGCTTGATCCCTTCGAGCTACGGAGAGGGTACGTAGGCAGCCGTTTTGCGGTTCAACACAAATGACGGAGGTTGTTCATATCGTCGGGAAAGAGTTGGTTACTGCCAAGCAGTTCATACTAGCTATTCGGAGACGATTGCAATCTTAACAATTCATATCTTTGGTAAAGGGGTAGTTGCAGTTAGTCTACTGACTGTTCATACTACCCTGTAAGATGATTATAACCACTTCGGGGTTGTTCATATCATCTAATGAGAAATGAAGTAGAGAATCCATACTGCTAGTGAGCCTTAGAGATGGTTGTTGCCTTTTAAGGCAACTCATACCATCTGAGAAGGATGGTTGTTGCCGATGGGGGTAGTTCATATCATCGATCTAGAGATGATTACTAACTCTATTGAGTAGTTCATATTATCTGGGAAAGGATGCTTATCAGTTGGACCGACTGTGAGGTACTAGGCCACAATTGGCACCTCCACCACATGTGGATGAACCGTCTGGGACGATAAGATTGTCAGGCCTTAATTGGCACCCCACCACCTCGGTGGCTACCCGGAAGACTGTTTCGGAAACAGTAGCCTGACACTGGGACTGATCATCCCTCGCCCGTTTAAAACGGTGTGCGTTGTTGAGGCTGGCTAGCACCCCACCACCTCGGTGGCTACCCGGAAGACTGTTTTGGAAACAGTGGCCGGTATCCGACGACCCTGACAATGAGATGACCTTTAAAACGAGGTTTCTGTTCAATAGAATCCCAGTATCAGAACTTTATGTTCGCTTGGAGATGATTGTCACTTGCACCAGGTGGCTCATATCATTTGGTTGGTTATATAAATATCAACAATGATATCTAAAATGATGGAGCTTTGACAGATTCGATGACCCTCGATGTCAGTATTGTGTTTGTCTGCTTATAAAGTAGTTCAAATGAACAGTTGTTGTGAAAGACAAAATATTAGCGAAGCTGGTTACCGACTTGATAATTTAATAAACATTTGCTTGGAAAAAATCGAATTGGTCCAAAAAATTTAAAGGTACGGTTTCTCGAGTGGCGTATTTGGAAGTCGGAGCTGGTCTAATGGATCGAAACCCGAACCATTGGAAGCAAAAAATTTCCGGTCCGTAACAACAACTTTTTTTAAAATTTAAGATCTCATTTATTTTCAACTCTATGAAACAATTACAATTTTATGGTCTTCGAAACCATCTGTATTTCAAAGTACCTGAACTTATAAAGCTTGGAGCCAAGAGTAGAGTCCGTTGAAACAAAATATCTTCATATCATCATTTGAGATTAAAAAAGGATGAATCTAGGTTCGTCTTTAAGCCAGGATGCATCCTAGTTATTTTTCGATTTTTTTATATATCTTAGTTTAAGTAAAGATGCAACTAGATTCATCATAACTATTTTCGAATAATTTTTCATATCTTATTTAAAGCCATGATGCAACCAGTTTCATCTTAGCTAGTTTGAATAATTTTTTTTTTCTTAGGTTAAGTCAAGATGCATCCAGTTTCATCCTAGTTATTTTTTGAATAATTCTTTTCATCTTTAATTTAAGTCAGGATGCAACCAGTTTCATCTTAGCTAGTTTGAATAATTTTTTTTTCTTAGGTTAAGTCAAGATGCATCAAGTTTCATCCTAGTTATTTTTTGAATAATTCTTTTCATCTTTAATTTAAGTTAGGATGCAACCAGTTTCATCCTCACTATTTTTTTAATAATTTTTTTCTTAGTTTAAGTCAAGATGCATCTAGTTTCATCCTAGCTATTTTTTGAATAATTTCTTCTATCTTAGTTTAAGCCAGGATGTAACCAGTTTTATCCTAGCTATTCTTTTTTCGAAAAAAAAACTTTCGAATTTACCATCAATAATGGATCTTGTTTTGTAGATCTTTTAAAACGCTTTTCCAAAATATAAGTTTTGTTAAAATCAGATATATATATATATATATTTTGAAAGTTATGGATTTTTATGTGATTCATTTTAAAATTGGCGAGAGAAAGGATAAAAAGAGAAAAACAAACATTTAAGAGACATAATTATCTAGGATTTTTGGTGTCCATTTCATCCATTCCTTATGTTTACTTGTCCATTTCAATCATATTTTAGGAAATCTTGGATAATAGACTTATTTTCTCTTATTAAACAATAACAATAATTCAAAAGTCAACACATATATAAGAGGTTAAAAAGTTTAGTTTATATATGAGAAAGTCTAAAAGAGTGGAGGTGATAGTTCTGGTGGAGTCCAGTTCTAGTTCCTGATCTGGAAATAGATGCTTGTCTAGTGGAGGGATAAGAGAGCTAGAGTTCATGCCTTCCCTAGACAGAAGCCCGAGCTACAAGACAGAACAAATACAAGAATTCATTTGTTTGGACAAATTCTAAAAGACTATAAACCAAACAATTTAGGTTCATTGGAAAAAAAAAGAAAAAGGTGAACAACAAACAGAGGCAGTAAAGTGTCGTATAAATGCGAAGCAGAACCCATTAATTTCAAGTCATTTGAAGATATATGAGGAGAACCAAATGTTGCGAGCTAAGAAAAAAAATCAAACTGCGGTTTTCTTTGGCCTCTTCCTAAATCATTCCTCTCAACCACCATCAAATGGTCTTCTAGCCCAATCATTCTCCCCGCCACCAAATCTCATTGATACCCACACAATCGCTTCATTGGAATATGATGCCACTTAAGAGTAAATTCTGTGACTCATAGTCAACTGGGTCCACATGGAAAAGTGAACGTCCAAATAGATGGAATGAGAGGAATTAAGTAATTAAATTGTATTTGGGGAGCTTTAGAAATCCGAGATTCAAATGGGAAGATAATATACCTAGCGAATTTGAGGGCTAACAACCATTTAGAGGCTATTTATTTAAAGTCATCCAATAGGAGAAGCTAAGGGGTAATTTAGGGTATGTAAAATTATCATAAAACTTTTCATTAATCTAATTATTATCAAAATACCTTTCATTTATAAAACCTAAATTTACATTTTCACCATTCAAACTTCCGATTCTCTTCTTCTCCTCTCAATTTTAAAAACTACCGATTTTCCACCATTTTTTTCTCATCTTCAACCGATTAATCGTAAACCAATTCATCATATAATCGTAAACCAATTAATCGTACTTACTACAATCTAAAGATGCCTCGACAAAAGCAAACATCTTGTCAACCTTCTAATGTAAAGTGGCCACCATTTGCCCTATTTGCAGGAGATCGAGAAATTGTTCAAGAACAAAGCGATGGAAGCGATGAACGCGATGAGGATGAAGTAGACACGGAGTCCGAATACGAAATCTGCCTCTCCAGCAGTTGATGGCTCCAATAAGGTTAGGGGTTTACCATAATTTGTGTTTATATTGCTTAAATCGCTTGAATTAGTGAGTAGAATACCAAGGGTTTTAGGTGCAGTAGCACAATCAGTAGTTTCGTGGTTGTATTAAACTACCGATTGTGGCAGTGTTCTTCACTGCTCATGAAGATCATGCACATCGGTAGTTATCTTTAGGTTAAAACTACCGATTGTTCTTCTGTATAAAAATTTCGTAATAATCGGTAGTTTTGTATAGGCTTAAACTACCGATTGTGAGTGTTCAGTGAACCTCAAAAACACCCATCACAATCGGTAGTTAGATTTAGACATAAACTACCGATTATTCTACTGGATGCAAAAGTAGTGATAATCGGTAGTTTCGTTTAGTGTTAAACATCCGATTGTGCTAGTTAGTGATCCTCAAAAACATCGATCACAATTGGTAGTTATTTTTACACCTAAACTACCGATTATTCTACTGGATCCAAATTTAGTGATGATCGGTAGTTAAATTTTTTATATAACTACCGATTGTGTGTGTGTCCATAGACTTTTGTGTTCCCATTTTTTTATGCACAATCGGTAGTTAATGTAGAGCCCGAGCTACCGATTTTGAACAATCGGTAGTGAAGTTGTTTTTTGTACTACCGATTATACACAATCGGTAGTTAAGTTGTTTATTTGACTACCGATTGTTAATAATATGTTGAGTTCAACTTACTTTTTCTACCGTTTTATGTACTGAAATAATTGTTCTCTATCTTGTATCAAAAAAAGGAAAGGCGATCAAAGCAAGCCCATGATGCAATTTTATCGGGGCCGTCGTGGAGGCGGTAAGAAGGTTACCTCTAGTGCTAGACGACAAAAGAGCGCTAGCCAAAACGAAGAAGGAGGACCAAGTGCTCCTCAAGCTCAATACTTCGAAGGAGGTGGACCAAATGTTACCCAAGAAGAAGAAGAAACTGGTACAAAGAAACAACCAAGGAAGAGACGATGACACAAGGTCCCCGACTCTCTGATGATTAAGGGTCCCCGACAAGGTCAAATCCCCGGGCTCCCAAGAGACTGAGGACGTCTATTGTTTGGCTACATGGATTCTTGGGCCAAAGAAATCTACTCTACCGAGGTAATAATTATAAAACACCATTCTTAGCAGATTGTCTTCTTATTCGTAGAAGTGTTAACTTTTATTCTAATTGTTTTTAATTTGTCGTGTATATTAAGACCATTCTAATGCGGTCCGTCTATTGAAACCTACGGCTGCACCATACAAGATGAACGACTGGCCGTTGGAAGGTGAGTGTGTTCGGTTCCAGCAAATTATAGAGAACTCGGGGCTATCTATGGACGTCGCAAACTCCATGTTAAAGCACGATCGGATGTCGATATCGGCATTCATGGAGAGGTAGTATCCGGAGACCGATACTTTCCACATGCCGTAGGGAGAGATGACCATCACACTCGATGATGTGGTGCAGATTCTAGGTCTGACGGATCATGAAGAGGCGGTCAAGTTTGACTATGTGAAGTCGTTAAGCTGGGACCAGCTTTATGTTTTGACCGAGAAGTGCTTTGGTTAGGACCAACAAACCTCCAACCAAGAGTTTGACCGGTGCGCTAAATACAGAACCAAGCAATTTAGTATGGTTCATCTGATGGAAAGGTTCAGAGGCACCTTGGATAAAGAGAAGGCCAACCCAGAGTTCAGCGATGACCAGGTCAAAGCTGCAGCAACTGCATATCTTCTGTGCGTATTGGGATGTGTAATTTTCCCAAATTCTAGTGGAAACCATGTTGACGCCAACCTGCTACAACTTTTGGATCCCATCCAAAAAGTTCAAGACTATTCGTGGGGCATGGCATGTCTTGCGTTTTTGATGGAAGAGATGAGAAAGGCATCCCGGGAGGAGACTAGCCAAATAGCCTGGAACGTGAGCTTATTGCAAGTATTTTAGTAACTCCATTGATGGTTTGATTGCTATTTATTATTTCTTCTTTTGCTCTTTCAATTTTCTCATACTTGGTTTGATATGTTCATTAGGCTAGGATCTACGATCACTTTCCCTCCCTGGAGTTGGAAAGACAGAAGCCGGATTGGGAGAGAGGCACAACCCGAGGCAAAAAATACATCTTTTCGGGCAACCATTCAAGGTTCAAGGATCATGAGTTGATTGCTTTGAGGAGGAACCTAGACTCCATGGCGGCCCCAGATGTATGTTTTGATCCCTACATGGAAGAGCTAGCTGATGGTACTATAGCGCGAAGGTTTGAGTTGGCCATGTCCTTCGGACCCTTGTGGCATCCAACAGGATATGTAATCTACAATGCCTCTAGGGTCCTACGCCAAATGGGTTATGTCCAAGTAGAACCTAGGCCTCACATCCACGGCAAGTTCAAATTGGACGTTCCAAATAGTGTTTGTGGTAAAGACACAATCCAAGTTGTTTACACGCCCAACCCATCTGTTGAAGATTGGAACAACAGAATACATTACATGATCAACGAGGGGAGACATGTAAACCGAGGTGATGAGATAACCTCAGCCTATATGGTATGGTACCGGGAGCATTCTCATCTTAAAGTGATCCGTGAAGACAAAGGAAAGAGCACCAGGGTGCACGAGTATAGGTCCATCTTCAAAGACAACCCGTCGGCCTTAGCAAGGCTGGTACGTAATGTTATTTCCTTTTGATTTTAGTTTTACGGGTCAATATTATAGATAATAATCGTTTGATTGTTATTTCCTAAAAACAGAAGAAGATGATTGCAATTCTGTCGAACAAGGTAGGTTCGTGCCTCAATGGGGGAGATAAAGACCTTCTCCTCAACCTTGATAACGAAGATTATGCTCCCCAGTTCGGAGATACATGTACGATCACGACGGCGACGAGGAATGTAACTACTAAGAAGACTAAACGTTTTCGCGGTTCAACGAGTGCTGCTCCTCGAGCCAATGTCCCTGCTTCTCAAGCCGATGAACCTGAAGCCTCTGTTACTCGTGCTCCTCTTCCTAAAACCAAAAAAATTAGGAATTATGTTGTAATCGTTAAATTGAAGGATATTATTTTAGTGTTTAATACTTCTGGTTTGATGGTTTCCGAATTGAGATGATTATATGTACTTTTTTTGAGTTATCATTTGATTTGCCATCGATTTATTTTTAACAAGTTATGTTCTATAAATTTTACATGTACAATCGGTAGTTAGCGGGTTTGAAACAACTACCGATTGAGTAAATTAATCAGTAATCGGTAGTTTAAGAATTACTTAAACTACCGATTATGTACATTCAACGACAATCGGTCGTTTGTACAAAATTTTAACTACCGATTGAGAGTGTCCAGGAGTTTTCAAAAAATTTGGATTTCCAATTCGGGGCTACTAATCATAATCAGTAGTTTGTACAAATTTAAACCTATCGATTGCGAGTGTCCAGGAGTTTTCCAAAAATTTTGATTTCCAATTTGGGGCTACTTATCATATCGGTAGTTAAGAATTTTAAAACTACCGATTGTTTTTGTACAAAATGTTGAAATTTTTTAAAACATCTCGATTTCCAAATTGGGGCTACTCATCATAATCGGTAGTTTAAGAATTTTTTAAACTATCGATTGTGTTTGTACAAAATGTTGAAATTTTTTATAAAAATCTCGATTTCCAATTTGGGGCTACTTATCATAATCGGTAGTTTAAGAACTTTTTAAACTACCGATTTTGTTTCTACAAAATGTTGAAATTCTTAAAAAAATCTCGATTTCCAATTTGGGGCTACTTATCATAATCGGTAGTTTAAGAATTTTTTAAACTACCGATTGTGTTTGAACAAAATGTTGAAATTTTAAAAAAAATCTCGATTTCCAATTTGGGGCTGCTTATTATAATCGGTAGTTTAAGAATTTTTTAAACTACCGATTGTGAGAATCGGTAGATTATGGTGTACCCAAAACTTCCGATTCTTTATATTAGTTCGAACTCAGTGTACATATCTTATGTACACTCTTGTTACACCAGGCCTCAACGATTTTTTTTTTGAAAAAAAAGAGCCGTTAAGACTATAATCTATATAAGGAGGGTGACCTCTTCTCATTTATGCACCTCCAATACATTTTAACTCTCCAACTTCGAAGAAATTAGTGGCTCAACCTATTCTCAACTAAAACATCAACTTTTTTCATTTCTTTTCCTCTACCGATTCTTCTACTCCTTTTACCCTTAAGTACTACATTGAAAATGGCTCCAAAATCTTTACCTAAACAACCAAAGAAGGGAAAGGAAAAGATGGTGATAGAGGAGTCCAAACCATTGAAATCAATTCATCAACCGATTCCGAGACAACTTACTATGTTTTGGATCCTCGGTGCATTTTAAGGGACAAAGACTTGTCAAGCATAAACCCATACTACAATGAGGCTGGAGAGTACATAGGTCCACTTCGGGCTGATCCTAAGGGGGACGAGAAGAAGAAGAAGAAGCCGGTTGAAACTAGGACCAAGTCCAAAGTAACAAGGAGTGGAAGAATTTCATGAGATCAATGAGAATGATCAATTTGAACTTCTATGATGTGTTTTGTTTCGTTTAATTCAGATGTTTTTAGTTTTTTTAATACATGTTTAATGAACAATATGTAGTAAGTTTATTTGAACAAGTTTTTCTCCGGATGTTGAAATAGTATTACGAAGTTATATGTTAAGTAAAATCGACATATTCGGTAGATAACTAGGTTTCTAAACTACCGATTACGTACAATCGGTAGTTATTTATTTCTCCTGCTACCGATTATCCACAATCGTTAGTTATTTATGTTCACTAACTACCGATTGTTGCAATTAAAGTCCTAGACAACAAAACCGTTATAATCGGTAGATAAAATTGATCTTTAAATTACCGATTACAAAGTTAAAATTTTTAAAGTTTAATTCACTATATGTTTACAATCGGTAGATATAAATTTTCAATACCTACCGATTGTGAAAGATGAAGAGTTCGAAATTTTGAATTTTTGAGAAATTCAATTTGGGGCAACTTACATAATCGGTAGTTTAAGTACCCCATTAAACTACCGATTGTACAATCGGTAGGAAAATAAATCACGATCCTACCGATTGTACAAAACTAAAACTCGAAAAGCCAATCTAAAACACTCTCAATTTCTAATCCAAAACTAACCCAAATAATTTTCTAATAACCAAATTAATCAACTAATTAATCAAAATTAACACTAATTAAGAAAGTGTAGATTAGCCATTATAGAAAATAGATGGATAAGGGATATATTGAGATTACTTTAAAATGACCTTATTCTGTCTTATTAGTCGCCCCTAATTAGTTTTTGTTAGCCCTCAAAAAAATCAGGATAATATAAAGATGCCCTACAAACCAAACAAAAAAAGGCTTTTTAACAGCATGTCCTTCTCATGATATGCTAATACCTAATATGCGACCGTTATAAAAAAATTTATGAATATATCTTTGGAGTTAGGCTTTCCATCTGATTTTTCACCTTCAAGAAAACAACGCCATGTAAAATATAGTTAGCCACATCAATGGACAAACATATCTTTACCCTTTGACTACACCTAGTTTTTAGAACAGTGAACCCTTAGCCACGTGGACACAATCTAGTTTGTGAACTTGAATGGTGAACTATTTTCTGATCAGCAGGTCTCACCTGAATGACATAAACCACCAGTGCTTGATTGACACTTAAGATCCCATTAGATTTGGACTCACAATTTGGTCCATCTTAAGTGTTTTCGTTTTTGACATTAATGTTGTAACCAATGTAGTCAATCTCGGCCGTTATGGTCGAGATATCGGCATATTTTAAGGTATCGTCCGAATACTTTGACGATATCCGAGATTGCGCTCACCGCGATTTGAAAGCCAATATCGGCCGAATTGCCGAGATCTCGGCAGCGACGATACGCCTGTATTTAGGGTAAAAATGGTATTTACTATTTTAACCTAACGGTCTCTAATCTTCTAAACGATCTAACGGTCATAATCTGATCTCTCGAATCAGAAACCTAATTTGAAGTTTTGAACCATCACAGAACAAAATTCAATCTTCTCTCTTCTTTCTGTTCTGTAACTCTCCGCCTCCGGCGTCTCCGCGACAGTCAGTTCTTCCTCAGTTCCTATTTTCTAACCTAGTCTTCTCACTTCAAGGTAAAAAACCATATCACTTTATTCTTCTGATGGATGATTAAAAGAGTTTTAATTGTGATTTCATTTCCCAACATGCCCAATTTAATTGTACTCAGTCTAGAGCAGTTTGCAAGTTCATAATTGATCTTTGCCATGGTTATGAATTTTTCTTCTTCTTGATATATCTATTGTTTGATGTAGATGATTTTGAATGATTTTGAATAGAGCCATTCATGTAATATTCAATGCAGTTGGTTAACAGACCATGCTACTGTTACTTCGGAACACCAAAGTGTGAAATGGTGATGTCTCTCTTGTTTTGAAATATACTATGAGATTTCCGAGTCAGTAACTGGAGCTAGCTAGGTGCTTTGTGTATTTTCTTTGAACTATTCCTCAAATATGTAAACTTCAGTGAGATGCTTGTTAGAGGTGATTAGTGATAGATTGGAGTATGTGTATGCAAATTTGGTTAAGTTGATCATGCATCAAATATCCTATAGACTACTTGTTAGAGGTGCTGGAATAAATGATTTTTTATTAGGCTTTTGTATAGAGCTTCAGGTCTAAAACATGATTTGATTGATTAATGTGAACCATTTTGATTTTAGGTAATCTGATTTTCTTCATGAACAATATGATGAATATCAGTATTGGTGATATATTCATACCGGATTCATGCTGTATACCAATTCTGAATTTATTGTAACTTGTACTCAAAATATCACAGCCTTTCCTGAGAACACACTGATAATCCATAACCAAAAAGTTACATGTCGAGTTGAACTTCTAGTTGTACTAATAGATTCACTGTGCTCACATGTCAAAGCAATTCTGCAATGTGTCAAACTACTAACACTTTTGTAGACTAACAATGTGTTAAGGTCTTAGAAGAACAATGAATAGGTTCTTTGAAGTATTTTGAGGAAAAAACTTGATCGAAATTCTACACATCTGAAATAATGTTTCAATTTACATTCAGAAAAACAACATTCATCCACACTTAAACATTAAACTGTTTGCTCCAATCACATGCAAATCTTAAGTATCCATGTGTTTAGAACAGTGGTCAGCATGCTAAAACAGAAACATACATGCGTCGACAGGACAAATGCTTCTATTACTAATCTATTTCCTGTATGCAGGTTATGAATTGTGATTATGACTTAATATTTAGTCCCAGATTTCACCGATAATCTTCCCGAGATATCGTTGTCAAGGTGTCAAGGTCCCGGCCGAGACGAGACTGAGATCCGAGATTGACTACATTGGTTGTAACCACATAATTTATCGAGACAAAAAAGTTCACCTAGATTAAAGATGGATCAGCATAATCCATTGATAGTTCTTGATATTCTCCTATAGGGGAAAGTCATGTACGTTGATTATTATACTATTCAACCTCTAAACTGTTTGGGCGAGCTATGACTTGACCCAGACTTCATGGTTTTTTGGATGGAAAACCCGTCACAAAGGATATATTCCTAAAATACTTTGTAATGGTGACATATTACTAAATCAGTCTATGTATATGTAGGACATATTCGATAATTTCCCCAAAAATATTACTAATTTCAAGCGGAAAATCTGTTAACAATATGTTGGAGTTGGAAAATCGAAATATTGGATATCCTAACAGGTGATACCAAACATCAAGTGAAATTTTATCATTCAGACTAGACGCTAGGTAAAATAACTTATTAAGAATAAACAAATTTATAAATACCAAATCTCCACCATACACGTGTTATAATTCCAGATCGAGTCACCAAATTACTATAACTTGAGAAGTACCAAATCAAAGAATTAATTACTCTTTTTCATATCGCGAGGAAAAATCAATAGTTTAGATGAATTTAATTAGCTGTTGAAAAGACATGACAAATATCGTCAAATTGATAGGGACATGAAAGATGGTACGGGCCTGACATCACCTGCTGCATGAAAGACACATACTGGTCATACAAGTCATAGGAATAAAAGTAGTCAAAGCATGACACACCATAAAATACACGTATCGATCATGCAAGTTCAAGTAATAAAGATAGTCAAAGCATTATACATTCATCCCACAAGCCACGTGTCGAACGCGCCTTAAACTAGAAAAGATTAATGATCTACTATTTACTTTATCCGCACCATATGTACGGGAAATTATACGTGGAAGAATCTAATTAGATAAAAAAAGGAGTGAAACCGCAAGAAGAATGCGGTCCACCCTACATATGATGAAGTAAAGCTACAAATTCAATATCATATTCTGCAGGAATATATGAAAAATGTGCGGAAAATCATCTGAATAGTGTATGGATAAGAATAGACAACTGGATAGATAAGAATTGGTGGGACCCTTAAGGACTCTATAAATACCAAATTCAAATACAGAAAAAGCGTCGAAAAAGTATTGGAAAGAAAGGAAGGACTAAGAGAAATGGATTATGTAAGAACATATAGAATGCATTGATTAGTTTATTTTTCATATGTAATCATTTCAATCTTAAATAAACAATCATTTTATCATTGATTAAATCTTATTTACAATGTCTTTCTAATTCATTTGGTTGTGTTACTAGATTTTTAGTAACTACAATTTGGTGCTAGAAACAGGGAGAGGTAAAGGATTTATCTTACCCGCTCTAAATTTGTTTGTTTTCAAATTCTTTATGAAATTTTTATAAATTCCGTTTTAATGAAGAAAAAATTTCTTTTCTTCAAGTTCGGTAAATTTTGTTTTTCCTTCAACCCTGAATAAGGGTTTGAAATAATCATTTAAATAAAGATTCTATTTCTTTTAATCAACATCTTAAGATTATTCTATCATTTATTTCAAACTTTTATTTATGATCAAGTTTTCATCTTAAGATCATCAATGATCAAAACTGAACTTCTCCTTTTAATCAGTAATTTTAATATGAATCATTTTTAATTTCAGAATTGTGTTCTTTCGAGCAAAGTTAAAAATATATATATCAAATAAATTTATATTGATTTCTTAACAATTATTATAAATCGAATTCTATATCGATTTTTGTTAGTTTTTATGAATATCATGAATATATTATTTCCTGAATCATCATATTTCTAGGATTAGGATTGACAACAGAAATGGAAAAATCACAAGAAATAATCAATAGTCGGAATATCAATAAGGAAATTCATGTAACATCAAGAGTAATGACTCGAAGCCAGACAGAGAAAATCAATTCAACAACTAGAATGATAAATGGAGAAACAAATGAAGAAGTTAAGCAACATAAAACTCAACCATAAATTGAAGAAGTAGAAGAAACAACAAATAATACAATTCAAGAACAAGCAAAACTTGATAAAACAACATTTGTTATTGTAAAAAACACTGTAAGATTAGCCAATCAAGCTGCAAACCTTGCGAGAAATATTGTTAATTCAGAAGTTGTAGAAGAATCTCAAGGACAACAACCACAGTACGGGATGCCACAAAATAAAAACAAAGATACTGAAGTTGCAATCATTATCCCGCTACAAACAAAAGAACTGAGAAATGATGATCAATTTCAAGAAACAGATAGAGTAGAGGTGCGAAAACCACAAGATAGAGTGATAGAATCAAGCATCCACATTAATCAACCAATCAACAACAACAGGACATCAAAACAACCACATGTCGAAACACCTCATAATTGAATGAATCATTTTACTCAATTATTATTGAATTGGATGAAATGCGTAAAGCCCAAAAAGGCTTACACAGAGACAATCACTCTTCTAGCATAAGATAATAAAGTACTCAAGGATAAACTTAGACATGATGTTGAGGTACCAGTTTCCAAACTACATAGACAAGAAGTGAATTCTAAAGGACCCGCAGAAAGTAAATCAGGGATTAATAGAGATCAAAGAATCATGGTGGTTGAACCAATTGATGATACATATGCTCATCTGATTCAGAATAAACAAAATCAGTTCTATGAACAGGATAAACCAGATTATTATGATTTTGAGCCAAAAAGACCGCAAGACACAAAGTGGAATAATGTTTGGAAGATTTGGAAGCAATGAGACACGAAATCAAGTTATTAAAGGACAAGCAGGGAGGTATACGCCTAAATGAAGTATTAAAAAAGCAAGCACAACACCACTTGCATCACACCTAGCATTTGCGATCATCCCACAAAAATATACTCTTCCCAATTTTGAGTGTTATGATGGAACTAAAGATCCCGTATCTCATTTAAAATATTACAATCGTAACATGGCCCGTTGGGAACAAGATGATGTTGTTATGTGTAGATATTTTCCTTTTAGTTTGAAAGGATCCACAGTTACATGATTTGATAATTTACCTGAAGGAACGATGCATTCAGATGCATAGTTGACTCGCACATTTCTGGCAACAAACATGTACAATAAACCCATAAATGCCGGAATGGATAAGTTATTTGCTATCGCATCATGGCCAGAAGAAACTATTCGGGATTATACTGATCGATGGCATGCAATTTTTCAAGAAACAGGGAATATCAGTTCAGATATCACTATAAATTGTTAAGAATGGGGAATATCAAATCGTATGAGTCCACTTTTTATAGATATTCGTGGTACAAATCCAACAACTGGAGAAGAATTCAGATTACTCATTGAAAAACATGCAAGGCTCTAAGAAATACAGAAGCAAAATCCAAGAGTAATTCCACAAAGTTCAAAAACCTCACACAGAACTAATTCTGCTGAACCAACATCAAGCTCCGGAAAACAAGTTACAGACGAAACTCCTTCTAATGATTCCAAGCGGGGCAGAGTAGATGGTGAAAGAAAATTCAGCTAAAAATTTGAAGATTGAATCTTTACTAAATTAAATATTGGATATTCTCGGATTCTAAATTCAATAAAGAATATACAAGATTTTGAATGGCCATGGTCCAAAGGAAGGCAGCCTCCGCACACAGAAAATTCCAAAGATTACTGTGAATATCATTGTTTTTATGGCCATGCTACAAATAAATGTAGAAACCTAAAGATATAAGTTCAAAAATTAATTGATGCTGGAGAATTAAAAGAGTTTCTCTATTTATCTGACCCACCAGCAAGACCATGTCTTGGTAAGACTGTAAATATTCCAGAAAATAGTTGAACCATCAATACAATTTCCCACACAGGATTTACTCAACTATTTATAAATGGAGCAATTGATAGAAAACTAGGAAAAAAAATAGATGACCATGAAATTTTTAAAATTGCGGGCAGAGTCGCAGAAACATGGGAAGATTGGATGGTCGCACCATTAACTTTTTCAGCAAGTGAAGTTGATCAAGAAGTTGAAATACACAATGATCCTTTAGTACTCACTTTACTAATGTCTGGATGGAATGTAAAACAGGTTCTTATGGATGGGGGAAGTTCACTTAATGTGTTTTTTATGATAAATTTCAAAGAATGGGACTTAAGGATGATCAACTTATTCATTCTTGTTACATTATTGATGGGTTCAATGGAATAGCTTCGAAACCAAAAGGAGAAATCTTAATTGAAGTCATGGAAGGACCAATAAACATCCTTACCAAATTCAGTGTAGTAGAGGCATCCTCCCTATATAATGCAATTATTGGAAGACACTAGGTTCATTATTTAAAAGGAGGAACTGCAAGCTATCATCAGTATTTGCGGTTTCCAACACCGTAAGGAGAAATGAAAATTAAAGGAGATCAAAATATCGCAAGAGCATGCCTTCTTACAGAAACACAAATGAATGAGGAATGCACCCAAACACAACAAAAAAGAAAGAAAGAGCGAAAGATCAAAGCCAAGGAAGATGGAATCAATCAATACATGACTGAAACTGCGGAAAAAAGTTTATCAAATTGATGTGGTTTTATATAGTGGTAAATAAAGAGGTTCGATTCTCGAACTTGTGAAGGTAATGATTTTAGAAAATATTAAACTTAATCTAAACTAATAAAAATCAGGAAAATAAACTAGAGAATATTTTTAGAAAATATGGAGAAAACTAGGAATCAGGGTTCAGTTATTTCTAACAATCTATGTGATTAATCATGTAATTCTTTTTAACAA
>JAJJMC010004326.1:0-12953 GCA_023531435.1 Papaver californicum | reverse complement strand
ACCTACAAAAGCAATAAAACACGTAATAGACACAAAATCGAATACTACACTAGAAATTAAGGTGCAAATTAGACACTAAAATGTGTCTATCATCTGCTCTATAATAAAACTCTGCTTTCTCTGTTGTGGATGTAGCTAACGTAACATTTAGTGAACCACGTAAATCTCTGTGTTTCGATCTCTATTATTGTTCTCGTTCGATCTCTCGTTACAACCAACAGCTTGTCCAATTCATACATCAATCAACAATTAGATATAAAAGGAGGGAAAACAAATCAACTAATATATTTAACACAGTCATCTGAAGTCCAATTCATGACATCCCATTTTATTGTGATATGTCCATCCGGATCTAATACCTCCAATGTTCGGAAACTCCATCTCTTTCATCCATTAATAAGATTAAGAACAATTACACAGTTCTGCTATATATACTGCATTCAGAATCAGTTTTCAACACTTTATAAAACAAATTAAATCATTTTCTACTTCCTAAAACAAAATATAGTTATCTAATAATCTGCTTAACTATTGGAACGTTGAATTACAAACATAATTCAGCTATATCTGTACTAATGTTAACTAGAACCCACTAAAGTAAAAGCAAAAACATAGTTACAAAGTCTAAACAAAGAAAACCATCATTTTGCAACTGTGTTAAGTGGTTGCTAATGTAGTTGCGAATTCACGTCGGGTTAAGAGTCGTTGTTAATATTATTGCTAATAACCAAAAATGGTGTAGTGAGGCCTTTCGGTCCAAAATAAAGTTTATCAAAGAATAATCTTATCGGTTAACCTACCTGTCCTTTAAAAAATAAATAATATTTGGATAAGGGATTATTTTTAAGATAAAAATTAATATTGTTAACAATCTTACGATAAAGCTAAATCTTGGTGTGTGTGTTTTTTGAAGCATTGTTGGAATTTATTTAAGTTGATTATAAACCGTATAATATGAGGGTAAGATAAATATAAATATGAGTGACTATTTAAAATAACTACAAATTTTAACCTAAAAAAATAAAATAAATATGAATGTAACTGGTTTCATGGGATAATATAAAAACAATTATAAATTTATATAATTAGATTTGTTTTCTACCTATTCATAAAAGGTGAGTTCCAATTCTAAGATATAATATTTATATTTTTGTACAATTAATCTAAAAATAGGTTAAAATAAAAAAATGATAATAATATTTTTGTTGAAACAGAAAAAGTATATGATAAGTGATAATATGCCGTCTATTCTATTATCTTGACAGATCATAAAAGAAACAGTAACAAAGATGGCATTAAACAGTAACAAAGATGTTCTTCAGAACTTGCTCATCCGGTACATATTCCCTTTGGAGGGTTTTACCAATCTTCTTCTCCCATAGGCAAACTAGATCATTGAATGAGAGAGTGTTGGCTGGTGGTCTGATGTATAGAATTTTGTTCAGGATTCTTGGATCATTCGCAGCTTTAATTGTATAAGTTGCTATGTCTTCTTCCTTGTTGAAAACCGCTGAAAGAGAAAAGGTACAAATACTCAAGGAAACACAAAATGATCTACCACAACAAGTTATAAGAATGAGCATTATCATCAAACATTGTTTCTGGTCTCTAGAAGTGATTATGCAATAAAATCTACAGAAACAAAACCTCAACCAACTCGCTGATAAAATCCGGAGTTCTGATTACTGTATACTGTAATTTTCTGCCAAATTGATTCCCGGTACATACAATCTTTAGAAAACAATAAATAAGATTTTACCAATATCGAAAGAAAAAAAAAATTTACCTTTGGGGTTTCCATCACCCATGATAATGATTTTTTCTCTTGCAGGAGCTGTTGCTCCGGGCTGTGACAAATTTGGGAGAAAATAACCAGCAAAAAAGTTGGAAGTGACGTATGTGTAAGGAGCCCCTTCAGCTTCAGTAGCCCGACGGACTTGAACCGTGGCTTCAAATGCGGTCTTCGCCGGCTGTGCTGCTCGGGAGCGATCCACATCATTTCCAAATTCCGAAGGAAAAAATCTCTAGATGTTCAACGTCATGAAAACCAAATCAGCCACCAAATAATTTTTTGCAATTCGGCGCTAAATTTAATTCAAATAAAATGTAATCAGAGTAATGCCTTACCTTGACATTCCCTGCTTCTTTAATGGCAGCTACAATCTTAACTTGATCCACCATCTTCCCATAACCGACAGTTGAGATTACCACATCAACCTGTTTGCGCCGTCACCAAACTACCGTGATCATAAATATCTCCCTGCAAGTGAAGTTTTAAGATTAACAAACTCAGAACATGTACTTTTACCAACTAATTAACAAGGTTATTGTAGCTATATCCAAATGATTGAGAGAAGTAAATTCTGTTCGAAACATATATATACGTAGAGCAACGTGGCGCAGGGGTTCTTG
Source organism: Papaver californicum (assembly GCA_023531435.1). NCBI lineage: Eukaryota > Viridiplantae > Streptophyta > Magnoliopsida > Ranunculales > Papaveraceae > Papaver > Papaver californicum. Next base: position 10,541 of record JAJJMC010004326.1, on the reverse strand, counting down.
AAGCTCTCGCTTAATTTCCCTTTAACTGGATCAGCAACTGAGGTTTCTCTAAATATTTTGCTCTTCTGGATCACGAATTAAGTTGGTGCCAGTAGACTAATAACGAATCGCCTGCGAGTAGAACATAATAGATTATAGGGAATATTGGAAATATATCTCGGTAATTATCCATACATTTGAGGATTTGTCCACTGACGGATGTAATTATGGAATATATCACAGCCATCCATTTCAACCGTTAAATGATTAATATCCGTATGTGTGGGTTTACAAGTGTGCCCAATTTTATATGTCTACCCTTAGCTAGATCCTACGGTCCGATTAGAAGAATGGAGACACTTGTTAAATCCTGTTGTTGGGACAGATGGTACTGGAACTCAAGCTGGAGCTAAGCATTGTGCTTTTATTGGAAGCTGTAAGCATCATATATGGCAGGTCATTAGAGCATCATCAGCTGCTCCATATTATATTGACGATTTCTCAAATGGTAATCTCCATATTGATGGCAAAAATATGTGCGGGAAACACATGGATGGTTGCGTTTATGAAGGGTACCTTGTATTACTGTAATTTATGAAGATTGTAATGTACTTTTTTTTTCGAATGTTATGAAATACATGGATGGTTGCGTTTGTTTAATTTTCAAATTATGATAATACTAGTATTTAGTTTGTTGTCAAATTGTGCACATAATTCACAACAGGTCCAAGAAGGAAAGAACCATTAACATAACAGTCACAAGTATTTTTGTCATTTTCTTAAAACTAAGGGGTAATAAAGTCATTTCGAGAATATTAGGGTTTCTTACACTTTCAAAATTTCAAAAAAAAATTGACCGTCGTATCATAGATGACACGTGTCGATAATCTACAATTTGGGACCTGTGTGAATCAATTTTGAATGACAGGGTATTATTATCCGTATTTGGCACTTGCGACCTCACACATGTACGTTTTTGTTTATTTAACGGTTTAAATGGATGACTGGGACATATCCATTAATTCCAACCGTTACAGGATATACCTTCAACCGAGGCATATGATTCGGGACATATTCTAAGTTATCCCTAGATTATACCCATGGAATGGGAGTGTAGTACATACCGAACTTTTTTTCTTAATAAATTATTCTATTACTATTAATCAACAATATTAGAGGTTAAAGGTGACGCAAACATATTAAAAGATGTTATATATTTAATGATGATCGTCATTCTTTTTCTTTAATTGGTGGATAAATATTATCCTATTAAATGGGCTTTTTTAAATCCGGTGCAGTGTAAAGCTCTACGTTAGTATACAAAGACTTTATTGGTTTAGACAGATCATTTTTGACCGTGTAAAATCTCACCTTAATATATAGAGACCAACTGTATAAAAATTATTTTTATCGAACCCCGTGTATACGAAAGGGTTTTTACTCGAACTAGTTAAAAGATCTTTTTCTTGATTCCCGTTAGAAGAATAGAGGACAAAGGAATCCACTATGAAAATAAATTTTCACTATTTTCTCTGTGGACTATTTCTAAATATTTAACAAATCTTATTTTTCTTGATTCTCATACGAAGAATCAAACACAATGGGATCCACTATGAATAGTAATCTTCACCACTTGTACTGAGCATTATTGATTGAGCTTATGAGTACGGTGGCATGTAGCTTTGCAGGGGTTCGATTAAATTGAAGATAACCACAAACTAGCTAGTAGATTGTTAGGAAATAAAAGTTAAGATAACATAAGTCAAACGATCAGGTAAAGAAGTAAAGATTTATAGAAAAGCGAGAAACACATAATCATAACTTTATAAAAGTTCGAGTGGATGATAGATGTAAAAGACTGAAAATATCATTGCATGATCGACACGTAAGATCGGGAAAGTGTTAGTACTCTGATCGAAACAGAAAGCATTAAATGCAAATGGAACGGGAAAAACAGGAGCAATAAATGCGCATAGAACGGAAAAGTGAAAGCATTAATTGCTTAAGTTACTTTAACTGCATAACTGACACTGAGGATCGGAAAGAAGATGACTCATAAAGTACGAGGAGCACGTGTCAATAGTACAAGGTAACGGGCCAAAAAGGCGAAAGCATGACAATGCATAAGAAAGAAGCTGCCTGTCAACCGCATGATCATCCTGATCCGAAGATAATCCTAAAATAAAGAGAACACAAGGAAGTAACGGGACAAGAGGTATCGAACCAAAAGAATACAGTGAAATGATAATCAATAAATATACAGAAAAGATCAGGAAAGCATGACTCACCTATTATAAAGGATAGACAGAAAGGAAAAAGAGAGGGACCCATTGAACTACCTATAAATAGAGAAGTTCATTCAACAGAGAAGGGGTCAGAAAAATGGGAAGAGAAAAGACGAAGGAAAGATACTGGAATTAGAGTAAAGCTATTAGGTATGTATTTATAGAGTGATGTAGTATGAAATTATTGATGTATGAATATATATATATAATCCTTTTTCCATACTTGTAAGGATCTTGAACTCCTGTATATAAGTCTATTTGAATGTTTCTATACTACTTAATTATTGTCAATTGTTGTCAATTTTCCCATCTTATGATTTGAATGTTAAGGGGATATAGCGTAACAAAATGTAAGATAAGGATTTCAATCTAGATCTTTTGACAAATCATTGGTTGTTCATGCTAATGAGATTTTTGGCATAAACAATTTGGCACTAGAAACAGGGACAGTGTCAAAGGATTTATCCTACTTGTTGTAGAAAAATGGTTTTTTCTGTTATATTTGTATTTAAAAGTAGAGAAATTTAGTATCAGGAGTTTAGTAATCATATGGAAGACTTTCACTAAAGTAAAGTTTCAAAATTTTTGGCTTGAATGAATTTTTACTAATAGATAAGCTTTATTGCAAGAAATTCCTTGTGTGATTTACAAAATTGAAGTTGTATTTCGGTGAAACTTGGAAATTTTTAGTCTGTATGAATTTGTCCTAATGATTGATTTCTTTGCGTGTAAATTTTAAGATTGAAGAAGTATTATGTTAGATGTTACTTTCCTCTCCACCAAAAATATAGTTAGATTTCAAAAGAATCAGAAGATCCATAAATCTGTTTCTATTTGTTTCTTTGTTCAATTATCTTGTTGAAATTATATGACTAACTTTTTAAAGCTATTAGCACAAGGAAATTTTTCAGAAAGCATCTAAGAAAGAAAAGAAACAACCAAGGGAAAACAAGCCAGAAGAAGATATGTCACAAGAAGTAAATTCTGGAGATCAAGAAAGTAACACAAGTGGAAATTATCATCAAAGGGAAGAAGAGACTGAGACAGAGGTTCAACAGAGTGATTCAGGAAACCATACACCTTTTCAAGAATATACACCAAATACTATAGCCCAAAATCATTCTCCACCTCAGGAGGATACTCAAAATAATGTAAATTACTTATAAAATTTGATGGAGGAAATGAATGGGATGCGAAGAGAACAAAGAGCTTGTACTGATCGAATTGCATCTTTGACCAAGGAAAATCAAGCATTAAAGGATACAATTCAGCATGGGGTGAGACCAGCTGCAACAGGACCACGAGACCAAGAAGTAACTTCTGGTAAACAAACACCCAAAAGTGTAAGGAACAATCATGATCAAAGAATAGTATTAGCGGGATCATCATCACGAGCAAGGATGCAACGGGAAGGATAGGAGATGCAACATACATAATGGCAAAGATGTCTTGAAGCAATGGAACAAATGAAGAATGAAATAAAAAATTTTAAGAATAAAGAAGGAGGGAGAATAGAAGAAGTGTTGAAGGAAGCCAAGCGAACACCGTTGGCTCCACATTTAGCATGTGCACAATTGCCTCGAGAATATAATATTCCGGAGTTTGAATGTTACGATGGGACAAGGGACCCGACTTCGCATTTGAAGTATTAAAATCGGGTGATGTCACGATAGGATCGAAATGATGCTATAATGTGCCGGTGTTTCCCCTCAAGTTTGAAGGATTCGGCATTAGCATGGTATGACAAATTGCAAGAAAAGTCCATTCAATCATATGCGCAATTAGTTCGGAAATTCCTCGAGGCGTACATGTATAACAAACCCGTTGATTCGGGGATAGATAGGTTATATTCACTTGCTTCATGGCCAGAAGAATCAATTCGAGATTATACAGCTCGTTGGCATGCAATTTGCCAGGCAATCGGAAATGTTGAGTCAAATGCTGCAGTTAACTATTACAAGTGGGGAATAGCAGACCGGAAATGCTAGCTTTTTGTTGACATTCATAGCAATAACCCGAAAACTGAGGGGCACCTCATAGAAATAATAGAAACATGTGCAAGGCTGCAAGACGTTCAAGAACAATGTCCAAGGATAACCTCACGACAGCAAGGTAGTACAAAAAGAACAAATTCAATTGAAACATCACCAGAGCCAAAGAAAAAAATTTATAATAAAGATGAAGCTAGCGAATCAAAACGCCCACGAATAGGGGATAACAAAAAGTTCATTCAGCAATTTCAAGAAAGAGTGTTTATAAAAATTAACATTTTATATTCTAAACTTTTCAAAATCATAAAAAATAAACCAGACTTTCCGTGGCCGCTTTCAAAAGGGCGACAACCGGAGTTTACGCAGAAATCAAAGGACTACTGTGAGTATCATTGCTATAAAGGGCATACAACAGATCGATGTAGAAACTTCATTATTCTGGTACAGATGCTGGAGAGTTGAAAGAATTTATTCAAACATCTGAACCAACAACAAGACCTGACAAAGGGAAGGCAGTTCATATCCCATACAACAAACAAAGTATCAATATGATTTCTTTTTCTGAAAAAAGCGATACAAATGTGAATGCTGCGATCGACAAAAAATTGTGCAAGAAGATCCGAGACCATGAAATTTTTAAAGTAACGGGAAGGATAACAGAATCTTGGGAAGACTGGATGGCATCCCCCTTGACTTTCTCAGCGGGAGAAGTGGATAATGACACTCTGGTCCTCACTTTGCCGATGTCCGGATGGAATGTCAAAAAATTCTTCTGGATGGGGGCAGTTCTTTGAATGTCATGTTTTATGATACATTTCGCAAAATGGGACTCAGTGAAGATCAACTAATTCCATCTCATTATGTAATCTACGGATTCAACGGAATATCTTCAAGACCAAAGGGAGAAATTGATTTGGAAGTCTCTGCTGGACCGATAAACATTTTGACAAGGTTCAGTGTTGTGGATGCTCCATCCCCATACAATGCAATTATCGGAAGAAGATGGGTACACCAGTTGAAAGTTGTCATCTCAACCTATCACCAATACTTGCGATTCCCAACACCACAAGGGGAATGGAGATAACAGGAGATCAGGATGATGCTAAATTGTGTATTTTGGCGGAAGTACGGATGAATGAGGATCGGGAAAAACACAGCGGGATAAGAAAAAAGACCACAAGGAAAAAGCAAAAAAAGAGGAAATACACCGATACTTAAAACAGAGTACCGGACCAAAAATTACAAATGGGATAGGGGAGAGCAGCAAAAATCAAGGAAATTCATCAAATAAACAATCTGAAGGACTACCATCATAGCAATTAAAAGGAACTCCAACATCTATCGGAGTTCTCAAAACTGTTTTCACTTTTATAGAAGATACCAAAATTGTAAATATTGGCACTACAGAATTTCCCAAGCAGGTACGAATTGGAACACTGATGAAGGTCGATACGGAGCAAAATTTGATCAAGCTTCTTCATGATTTTGTGGTAGTATTCGCATGGAAAATGGAGTACATGCCGGGGATAGACCTAAGTATTGTACAGCATGAATTGCGAATACGACCCGATGCAACACCATTTCGGCAGCGGATACGCAAGGTCGCTCCAGAATATCACGATCCTGTGGAAAAAGAATTAACAAAGCTCTTAAATGCAGGATTCATTCGTGAGGTACGATTGTCAACATGGATTTCCAACATGGTGATCGTTCCAAAGAAGAACGGTGGAGTAAGAATTTGTATAGACTTCACCAATTTAAACAAGGCATGCCCAAAAGATAGTTATCCACTTCCCAATATCGATCAACTAGTGGATGCCGTGCAAGGCCATGAGGCATTGTCCTTTATGGACGATCAATCGGGATACAACCATATTGCACTTGCGGAGATGGATCAAGAACATACTGCATTCTTTACCCCACGGGGGTTGTATTGTTATACTAGGATGCCATTTGGATTACGAAATGCAGGAGCAACATATCAACGCTTGGTTGACGCTATATTTAAACCTTGGATTGGTCGAATTTTAGAAGTCTATGTTGACGACATGCTGGTAAAAAGTAAATTGTCTGCGGATCATCTACAAGATCTCACTGAAATATTTGGTGCATTGCGGAAATTTAAAATGAAAGTCAATCCAGAAAAATGCATTTTCGGTGTGACATCGGGACGTTTCTTGGGATATTTGGTTACAAAGAATGGAATTGAAGTTGATCCCGTAAAAATTCAAGCAATAACGGACATGCCATCCCCAAAGAGCATTAAAACTGTACAGAAATTGAATGGATGTTTGGCTGCTCTCAGTAGGTTCATTGCCAAATCTTCAGATAGATGCAAACCATTTTTTGATATACTCAAAAAGAAAAATAAATTTGACTGGAATGAAAAATATGATCAAGCTTTGCAAAACATAAAGATGCATCTTGCCACATTGCCAGCGTTGTAGAAGCCAGAACCTGAAGAAATATTGACTTTGTACATTGCGGCAACGGAGGATGCAATAAGTGCAGTGTTGGTGCGTACGAATGAAAAAATGGAGAAACCTGTATATTACATTAGCAAGACCATGAATTCAGCAGAAAGAAATTACACCAAAATTGAGCAACTCATTTTGTCATTGGTTTTTGCTACCTAAAAATTACGTATCTACTTTCTCGCACATTACGTGCGTGTCCCGAGCAAAGCACCATTAGAATCAGTATTGAAGAACACCGGGAAAGTTGGAAGGTTCGCAAAATTGAATGCACAGAGAGAGCAATTAGACATCATTTTTGAGTTCCAAACTGCACAAAAATCCCAAGTTTTAGCTGATTTCCTTGCAGAATTCCCGATTGAGGAAGATTATGAAATCCAAGGTCCGATAGACGAAAAAAAAAATTAATTCAATCACAGTTTTTATCATTAAAATTTTTATCACTTTAATTATTCACTTTTTATTGTGCATTTGTATTAAAGGATTGCCAGGATGTGAGAAAGAGCATCCACAGGATATTTTGAGCTCTGCAAATTCACAAAGGTGGGAAGTCTTTGTTGATGGGTCCCGAAATAAGGAAGGTGAGGGAATTGGCATTGTAATTGCTGCACCCATGTGTGAACGGATGATACATTCATTTCGACTTGAGTTTGATGAGCATACAAATAATATAGTAGAATATGAAGTTGTGGTTCAGGATCTCAAGCTCATCATTAAGTTAGGAATCAACAATGTCCGTCTCACAAGCGATTCACAGTTGATAATTCGAAAGGTTGAATTAAGATACCAAACACTCGACGAAGATTTAACAAAGTACAAAAATCTTGTGCAAACTCTAAGCAAATCATATTCCAAGTATAGTTTTTTGGCATCTTTCCCGAGACAAGAATCGACATGCTGACGCACTAGCATTCATTTCATCAATGATAAGAGATCCCAATGTTACATCCATAAAAGTCGGACGAATATATGAACCATCCATAAAGTTAAAGACAGCTGAAAACATAGAAGAAGGTGTAACCGAAGACATTGATGATCCAACAATACAAAACACCGCACGTATGCCTCAACAAGCAGATGATGAGTTAAACGTACAAGATTGGAGGATCCCAATTCATCAATATTTACAAGATAGAATATTACCCACCAATTCTAAAGAAGCAAGGAAAATTCAACTGAAATCTGACAATTACCAGTTGTGGGATGGAATCTTATACCGCAAGTCCTTTTTAGGACCATTATTTCGATGCCTGTCACATAAGGAGGGATTACGCATACTCAAAGAAATACATTATGGAGATGCAGGAAATCACAGTGGAAGACGCTCACTCGCAATGAAAGCCAAAATGCAAGGTTATTATTGGATATACATGCTCAAGGATTCGGAAAACATGGTACGAAGGTGCGAAGACTGCCAACGTTTCGCAAAAAGAATCAAAGCACCTCCTACAGAACTTAATCCTTGCAATACCCCTTATCCTAGACTATGTAGCCCTTAGTATTAGGCTTAGAGTAGTTATTTTTTTAAGAACCAACTCTCACGTTTTTTAGAATTAAACTAGGTATTCGTGGGAGAGGTTATAGGAATTGTTGGTTATGAGAGTGGGAAGTTAGAGTTTTGTTAGGAGAGAAGAACAAAAAAAAAAAGCCGTTTTACCATTCTCCGGTCTTGGAAAACCTAGATTCTGTGAGAAAAGTGGGAGGAAAAGTCAACTGGGTTGAAGAGGAAGCAGAAGGATTCGTTCTTCACCTTATTCCGTGTAGGTTTTCTCTTATGCTTTTTATGGTATGATTTAATAAATTTGAAACCATTTCTTTTAAAGAGAAAGGAAAAGGAATAATTAGGGTTCTAGATCTTATTACAGTGGCTTGGAAGTAATGAAAATTAAAATAAAAGAAAAATGAGTAATTAGGGTTCTAGATCTTATTACAGTGGCTTGGAAGTAATGAAAATTAAAATAAACACGGTAGAGAAAGATCTAGGGGTTAATTAATCCATAGTTAGTGTTTCCAAATTTAGAAAAACGTTGACATCTCTACTGGAGAATTATGGCATCTTAAGCTATACTTGTTCCTAGCACGACTACCATTTTCATGCCTTGTCTATGTATCTCAGTGATAGACACATTTTAGTGTCTAATTTGCATCTTAGTTTTTATTAAGTTAGTATTCGATTTTGCAATTATTACGTGTTTTTATGCTTTTGTAGGTACATTAGAAGAATAAAGATTTGTGGAAAAATTGGCTCAAAAAGTGTTAAAGGCACCCGGGACAAGTGTTATTGGCACCCCAAGAATGGATAAGGGATACCCCAGAATCGGCGAGTCAACCCAGCGGGCCAACTCGGCGAGTCACCGATCCAACTCATCGGGAGGTTGCTGGATAATCAACTGTGTACGATTTTCACGAGATTTTCGAGTTGTTTTGCTTCCAAATTGATACACAAGCTAGAAGAGATTGATACAAGACCCACACAACCAATTTTACGAGTTTCCCGGAGTGTATCCGGCCGGAAAAAGGACTCCATGTTTGATTCGGATTTGGGAAGATTTTGGAGAGTTTTGGAGAGTTCTACTAGGTTTAGAACTCTCCCTAGGGTTTGTAGACCCTATATATATGAAGAGAAGCCGAAGAAATCAAGGACGGAGCTCTAGAGATCGATTCAGAGAATTACGGCCATACTCCGGTAGTCGCCGATCACCTGCTGCTGCTCCGGCCGGCTTGTTCTTCACCCACCATCACCGAAGAAGACGACTCTGCAACGTCTATATCTGTTGCATATCCAGTGTTACATCTTGCTCCTGTTGCCTTAGATTTTAAACACTTCTGTTGCTTAAAGCTATTTTGTAATGGCTGAACCCTGTTCTGTGACATTTATACACGCATCTGTTCAGCTGTTGCACCATTATTCAACCTTGTAATCGATATTTTAAGCAATGAAGAGATCTTTTGAGCAAGTTTTCTCCACCATGAGCTAAGTCTATTTACTGGGATGATGGATAAGGTAATTTTCTCAATTTTATGTGATTTAATTATTTTCTAATAATTATTTATAATTCTTTTGTTATTAGAATTGCATAGTTTTAAATAGTGAAAACGGTTTTCTTTCAACAGTTGTGCTTTTGCCTGATGGATTATGCTTGGTTAATTAATTTTGATAGTCCATGCTTGTGATTTACCTCTGTTTGTTAGCATAACGAAACCAATTTTGGCAATTACTTGCGCTTCAATTAATTTAAAAAGAATTATCTGATTAATCACATAGGTTGTTAGAATTACCTGATTCCTGATTCCTGGTCCTTTTAAAATTATTCAAAAATCATCTTTAGGTTATTTAGTCTTTTTCATACTCCTGGAATTTTCTAGAGTTAATTAAAATCATTATTTTCTAAAATCGTTACCTTCACAAGTTCGAGAATCGAACACTTTATTTACCACTTCTAAACTACATCAATCAGCAGCAACTCTACATGTAACTGTGTGTCTTTAACTACCACGCATGTTATGGATTCTCATAGGAGCATTAAATTACCAAACAGGAATGTCACGTCACAGTGTTAGCTATGTATTATTAGGCATTAGCTCTGTTTTCCTTAAGAACAGGTGCATTTACATTTTAAACAAGATAAATAGTCTCACGAGTATCCGCTAAGTGTCTAAGACTTCCCTGAGGCTTTTGTGTGTTTTGCAATACACACATATGACTTAACCAACATTTTTGGATACTTAAAAAAATGCAGGAGTTAGCTCATACGAATGAGCTATTTGCTTACATCTTTGATCTTCTACTGTGTATATATATGTTGGTTAAA
>JAJJMC010004313.1:0-15036 GCA_023531435.1 Papaver californicum | reverse complement strand
TTGAAGAATCGGCCAAATTTTCAATGGCCAATAACAAAGGGAAATCAACCAGAGTTTACACAACATTCAAAAGACTATTGTGAGTATCATAGCTATAAAGGGCATACAACAAACAACTGTAGAAATTTTATAGCCTTAGTACAAAGGATGGTCGATGCTGGAGAGTTAAAGGAATTTGTTCAGAAAATTGAACCAATAAAGAAACATGATGAAAGCAAGGCAATACGCATTCCATATAATGAACAAACAATTAATACGATATCATATGCGGAAAAAGATAATACGGATTTGAATGTAGCAATCAATAAAAAACTGTGCAAGAGAATTCGGAACCATGAAGTCTTTAAAGTTCAAGGAAGACAAACAGAATTATGGGAAGATTGGATGTCGTGTCCCTTGACATTTTCTGCACAAGAAGTAAACCAAGAAATTGAGATGCATAATGACCCTCTTGTGTTAACATTATTGATATCAGGCTGGAATGTAAAGAAAATACTTTTGGATGGGGGCAGTTCGTTAAATGTGATGTTCTATAATACATTTTGTAAAATGGGTTTTAAAGAAGATCAGCTGATCCTATCACGATACATCATTTACGGGTTTAATGGAATATCTTCCAAGCCAAAGGGAGACATTGATCTTGAAGTTTCAGCTGGACCGATCAACATTTTGACAAGGTTTAGTGTTGTGGATGCACCATCACCATATAATGCTATAATTGGAAGACGATGGGTTCACCAATTGAAAGGAGTGGTATCAACATATCACCAATATTTGCGATTTCCAACACCGCAAGGAGAGATGGAGATAAAGGGTGATCAAGAAGATGCTAAGTTTTGTATAATGACAGAAACAAGAATGAATGAGGAACGGGAGCATCTACAACATAAAAAGAAAAAAGAACGAAGAGTTAAAGCAAAGGAGGAAGAAATAAGTCAATATTTAGAAAAGCATGCAAAAAATAAAACGGTAAATGAAAAAGGAGAGAGCACTCAGAATCAAGAAAATCTGATAGACCAACATCTCAAAGGGACGATGTAGCAATTAAAGGGAACCCCAACTCCAATTGGGATTCCAAAACCAGTCTTCACTCCAGTAGAGGAAACAAAAGTTATAAATATTGGCACTACAGAATTGCCCAAACAAGTGCGAATTGGGATGTTAATAAAAGCAGATTTTGGAACAACCGTTAGTTAAGTTACTTTGTGAGTTTGAAGATGTATTCGCTTGGAGAATAGAAGATATGCCGGAGATCGATCCTAATATCGTACAGCACGAATTAAAAATACGTCCTGATGCAATTCCCTTTCGCCAACGGATACGGAAGGTCGCACCATAATACCATGAACCAGTGGAAAAAGAATTAACTAAACTTTTAAGTGCAAAATTCATTCGGGAAGTACGATACCCCACATGGATTTCTAATATGGTGATTGTCCCAAAAAAGAACGGTGGAGTAAGAATTTGTATAGATTTTACTAATTTAAACAAAGCATGTCCAAAAGATAGTTACCCGCTCCCAAACATCGACCAATTAGTAGATGCTGTTGAAGGACATGAGATGTTATCATTCATGGATGGACAATCTGGATACAATCAGATAGCATTAGCAGAAGCAGATCAGGAACATACATCGTTCTTTACTCCACGGGGATTATATTGTTACACCAGAATGCCATTTGGGTTACGAAATGCAGGAGCAACATATCAACGTTTAGTGGACGCAATATTCAAACCATGGATCGGAAAAACTTTGGAAGTTTATGTGGATGACATGCTAGTAAAAAGTAAATTATCTGATGATCATTTACAGAACTTAGCTGAAATTTTTGGTGCATTACGAAAATATAAAATGAAAATAAATCCAGAAAAGTGTGTTTTTGGTGTTACTTCAGGACGATTTTTGGGATATTTGGTTACGAAAGATGGAATACAAGTTGATCCAGCAAAAATACAAGCAATAACAGATATGCCATCACCAAACAGTATAAAAAGTGTACAGAAGTTAAATGGGTGTTTGGCTGCATTGAGTAGATTCATTGCGAGATCATCAGAACGATGCAAGCCCTTTTTCGATGTACTTAAGAAGAAAAATAAATTTGAATGGAACGATCGTTGTGAACAAGCATTTCAAAGTATAAAATTACATCTCGCCACGTTGCCAGCATTGCAAAAACCAGAGCCAGAAGAAATATTAACTTTATACATAGCGGCAACAGAAAATGCAATCAGTGGAGTAATGGTACGAACAAATGAAAAGATTGAAAAACCAATATACTACATCAGCAAGACTCTGAATTCAGCAGAAAGAAATTATACCAGGATTGAACAACTAATTTTGTCAGTAGTATTTGCTACTCAGAAGTTACGCACTTATTTTCTTACTCATTATGTTCGTATATTAACAAAAGCACCATTGGGGTCAGTTTTAAAGAATACAGGAAAAGTAGGAAGAATAGCAAAATGGAATGCTCAGCTGGAACAATACAACATTATTTATGAAATACAAACTGCGCAGAAATCTCAAATTCTAGCTGATTTTCTGGCAGATTTTCCAATTGAGGAGGAATATGAAATTCAAGGACTGCCAGGGTGTGAAGAAGAAGAGCCATTAGATATTTTGGATTCAAATAGTTCACGACGATGGGAAGTTTTTGTTGATGGGTCGCGAAATAAAGAAGGAGCAGGAATAGGCATCGTGATTACAGCACCAAGGGGAGAACATGTGGTACATTCATTTCGTCTTGAGTTCGATGAGCATACGAATAACATAGTAGAATATGAGGCAGTGGTCCATGCTCTCAAACTCATTATTGAACTAGGAATAAGTGATGTTAGACTCACAAGTGACTCGCAGCTGGTAATTAGATAGATTGAGCTAAAATATCAAACGATTGATGAAGATTTGGAAAGATATAAAAACCTTGTACAAAATTTAACAAATCGTATTCCAAACATTGTTTTTCGACATTTGTCCCGAGAAAAGAATCGACATGCCGACGCACTTGCATATGTTTCATCTATGATAAATGATCCAACCATTAAAGCAGTAAAAATTGGGAGAATATATGAGCCATCCATAAGAGCACAAACATTAAACAGTATAGAAGAAGATAGTGCGATAGAAGAAATTGATGACCCAGCAATACGGAGTACCCCACTTACATCGCAACAAGAAGATGACCAACCAAACGAACCAGATTGGAGGCTCCCGATACATCAATATTTGCAAAATAAAGTGTTACCAACAGATTCTAAAGAAGCAAGGAAAATTCAACTCAAGTCAAACAGTTACCAACTTCGGGATGGGATTCTTTATCGAAATTCTTTCCTTGGACCGTTATTTCGATGTTTATCTCAAAAAGAAGGATTGCGAATTCTTAAAGAAATACATTATGGAGATGCAGGAAATCACAGCGGAAGACGATCGTTAGCATTAAAAGCTAAAATGCAAGGCTATTACTGGATTTCTATGCTAAAAGATTCGAAAAAAATGGTTCGAAGGTGCGAAGAATGTCAACGATTTGGTAAGAAAATCAAAGCACCAGCTACAGAATTAAATTCAATACTTAGTCCATGGCCATTTGCAAAATGGGGAGTTGATATAGTTGGACCATTAGTTGAAGGAACAAAGAAAAGAAAATATTTAATTGTGGCTACCGATTATTTCACCAAGTGGGTAGAAGCGAAAGCATTAGCACGAATCAGAGACACTGATGTTTTTACATTTCTATTCGAGAATATCATTTGTAGGTTTGGGATTCCCGCAGCAATAGTTTCTGATAATGGAAGACAATTCCAAGGAAAGAATATCGATATGTTATTTGAAACATATAATATTCAAAAGCATAAATCTACACCTTTCTACCCACAAAGCAATGGGCAAGCAGAATCCACAAATAAAACAATCGCAACAAACTTGAAGAAAACATTGGACGGGTATTATAAAAAGTGGTGCGAACAGTTACATAATACATTATGGGCATATAGAACCACAAGAAAAACTTCAACTGGAGAATCACCTTATCTTCTCACTTATGAAACGGAAGCAGTAATACCAACGGAGGTTATTTTACCTACAACCAGAACAGAAGCATGGGAGAAAAATCTTAATTCAGATCTTATGTTACAAAAATTGGATGACTTGGAAGAAAAAAGAGAGGTAGCACTCCAGAAGATGGAAAATTATCAAAGGGGATTAGCTCGAGAATACCATAAACGTGTAAAATCACGAAACTTTGTCCAAGGCCAATATGTCCTACGACAAATAACGGAATACCAAAGAGATAAAAATGCAGGAAAACTTGCACCAACATGGGATGGTCCATACATAATTCAAGCGCCAGCAGGACAAGGGTCGTACTATCTCCAGAATATGCAAGGAGAAGTACAGCATCCATGGAATGCACAATACTTAAAGCTTTACTATCCGTGAATAACAATGCAATGTTAACACAAAAGGCAGGTACATAGCCAACTAATTCAGTAATTATTTTTATAATATAATCACTCCAGGAACATCGTATCTTGGAAAAAACTGTAATTATTAATCAGAATTCCATTAATCTCGGAATATCATATACTTTGAATCCAGGAACATCATATCTTGGAAAATACTATGATCATTGATCAAAATTCCATTAATCCCGGAATTTCATAATACTTTGAGCGCTCAAAATTATTCCAGGAACATCATATTCTGGATTGCGTTGCGATTGACGACACAATCATACACAAAAGGTAAACATCCTTAAAGAATTTCACTAACAACGAAATTCTTATAAAGAAGGAGTTTCTTATTATTGGTTTATCAATTTTCAGAGTACAGTTCGGGACCAACCCTGTATCTTACCCCTGGCTCGGGTTTGTTTCGTTGTGTGGGATCTCGAACAACATGATTTGAAGTAAAAAGTACTTCAATTCATGGTACTCGGAAAGTTATATGATAGCCAAAAAGATTACTTAATCAAATTCTCTTGTGCAGGGAACAACATTGGAAAAACGTATCAAAAGGTTACAAAAGAAAATTCCTAAAAGACAGACAAAGTACAAAATGGTGAAGCAAACAATAGATGAAATTATAAAGAACATAATCAAGCATCGGGAAGACTGGGTCGCGATGGTGGAGGGGGAACTACAGGCACAGAAGCACGTTTACTGAGCACTGAAGGATCGGATTGTGCACGATCTAAAGCAGTATTGAAGGATTTCACAATTTTTGCTTTAGCATCCTGCCGAACCCAATGAACAAAGTCGCGCCCAAAGTTGACTTCTTTTTGAAGCTCTTCGATCGTTTGTTGATCTTTTTCTATTTGAGCAACAAAACTTGATTTTTGATCTTTTTCTTCATTCAATTCTGTGGTTAATGATACAATTTCTTGTTCACGAGCTGCAATCTTGGAAAGCTCAACAAACAATTGAGCTTGTAAACTCCGAAATTTTGTTGCACCAAGAGACACCTTGTTTTCAGAAGTCTTTAACTCTTCAGTGATGTTTTTCACTGTATCATTCATTGTGTTGAGTTCAGTTTCTGCTTGAGTTGCTCGATCTCTAACTTCATTAAGTTTTCTCTCCAGTTCTGAAAATACAGGAAAATATTAGATAAATTTTATGGTATAATAAACCAAAAGATCAGGTATACCAAAAAAGTACCTCTAATAACAGATTTAAAATCTATTTCTTTCAGAGTAAGCAATTTTACAACTTCTTGGTATTTTGACTCAGCTTTATTACGCCTCCAAGTGGCTAAATCAAAACTATCGTTCAATTGAGTTAGTTTTTCTCTAACCACATTCATCTCTTTGTAGATTTCCTTTGCATGATTATTCAATTGTACCATTCTACGATCGTACCTAAATAAGGTTTCCGAGTTTTCCACTGGACCCAGGATAAAATTTAAATTCTTCATATAGATTAATAAAATAGAATAATAAATAAAGAGGAGTGAAAAATAAACCTTGATTTTGATTCTGAAGAACTTCGATAGTTTGAAGTTGTTCTTGTTGTTGCTGATGTTGTTGTTGAAGCTGTTGGAATTGTTGAAGTTGTTGTTGAAGAAGATTATTTTGCTGCTTCAACTCATTATTTGCTTGTTGTAGTGTATCATTTCTTCCCTTCATTTTTACTGACTCGCTCTTAAACAGTAACCCCAACATGGTGGCTCGAGCCTTATAAAATTTATAACCGCTAAATAAACAATCATTACCATACTGGAGTTGAGCCAAAGCTTGCTGTGGAAGTGAATATGATGAACTCTCAGCAACAGCTAAAACTTCAGTAAAGGAAGAAGGAGGATTCACAGGAAACGTTTGCTCAAGAATATCGTTCTTAGACCACGCATCCTGAGCTTCATCTAAAGGGATCGCACCAAGAGAATCACGGAATCGAGACATGAAACAAGAATCATACTTAACAATGTCAGGATTGGATGAAATATTTAAAAGCCCCCGAGAAAGAAACCACTTGTAAGCCTCTTCTTCATCACCGATTAAATTAAGACCTTCATCAGTTCTGACACTGGCAATTTGATCAGAAAGAGACTGCAGAATGACAGGATCGGCACTTGGTATTTCAGTATCGACCACAACAGCAACAGGAAAAGATCGAACCAAAGTCTCGGTAGGTACGATCGGTTCCGAAGAAACTCCAGTAGTACCCTCGACTTCAGTAGGGATCGAAACATTAGGAGCGATCGTACCAGAAGGAGGAAAAGTTTCTTTTTCAGAACGATCAATATCATTCGATTCTTCAACAAGAGTGGCATTGGATTTAACATTCACATTTTCTACGCCACCGGTCGGATTTACATCAGCATTATTCTTTTCCAACGAATTTTCTTCGTCAACATGAGTTACTTCATTCACTACATCAACAATATCTTCATCAATAACAACATCGTCTCCCTCTTCTTGAGGAAAACCAGAAAAAACTCCTAACGTACCATTATCAGGTACGGGAGTATCAAGCACAAAATCAAAAGGCAATGGAGAAATAATATTATAAAAATCGATTGAAGTA
Organism: Papaver californicum; assembly: GCA_023531435.1. Taxonomy (NCBI): domain Eukaryota; kingdom Viridiplantae; phylum Streptophyta; class Magnoliopsida; order Ranunculales; family Papaveraceae; genus Papaver; species Papaver californicum. The sequence continues at coordinate 8,019 of JAJJMC010004313.1, read as the reverse complement.
CCAGAAGGAGGTGCAACAATAGGATCGGATTGATCTGATACCCCAATTTCGGCTGGGATCGAAGAAACGGGAATAACATCAATAGGATCGGACTGATCCAATGGTAAAGCAACAACAGAACTTCCTTCTCCACTGTTTAAATTTGAAGTTATCCCTCCTATAACAGTGGAAAGCACAAGAGTTCTGGACTTTTTCTGCTTTTTCTCTGCTGCAAGGATTAATTTCCGTTTTCCCTTACCTTCAACTATGGGCTCGACCCTTTGTCTACCCTCAACAATTTGAACACCGCGTTCAGATGAAGGAAGAGGAACTCCGATATCCAAAGAAGGATCGACCTGAAACCAAAAAGGTTCAAACATTATAAGAAGATATTAAAGATCGATACAATATATCTAAAAGAATGGAATATGAAATGAAAAATTTGAACCTTGTATTCAAATCTATAATCATCAAAGTTTAATCTCCATGGACAATAACTCGGGAAACAGTTTCGAAGATGTTGAATTTCATTATGGGGGAAGTCACGATATACCCAAGGACCTTCAATCAAAATAGGGGTACGATACCATCTGTAATCGTGTTCCCGACGGATTCTTTCATTTGAAGGAAAATCGACTTTGGTATATGGAGCTATCTTAATTCTAGGGTCGTCAACCTCTCGAAGTAAGGGAAATCCTTGGGAGCATTTACGAACTGGACTAACACTCCATTTTACAAAGTTTTTAATAGTAATACCATCACCATAAGTATTCTGGAAATTCTCAGGTGTATAGTGAGCACGTTCAGAAGGATCGGGAGTGTAGCAGGTAAGACGGGTGCGACCCTCACTGCGAAGAATACATTCATCGAGAATTCGCCACCAATTACCATTATATTGTGTGATGGATCGAGGTTGAGTATGAGGAGCTCTATTACGAGTAGCAAGAACTATAAATTGGAAATGATTTTTTGTGTCATACAAAGGGAGGCGAAGACCAGCTTCTAAGGCACCAGCAGAAATTAACAATCTGTGATGGCTATAATGAAAATTTCTCATAGAATCATAAGTCAACATGTCGGAAGTATCATCAAAGAAAGAAACCTTAAATCCTTGAAGATTATGTTTCCTCTTAAATTCTTCGATGTCCATAGATCGAAAACTATAAGAAGACAACGCCCGTTTACTTTTGGGGGCAGGATTTGGAATGTCAGGGGTAGAAGTACGTACGGTGCGAGGTGCAGCAGGGGTGGGAATACCAGGAGATGAATCACGACGAGAGACGGCGTATCTCGAAGTAGTAGACCTACTTGATCTTCTGCTCTCACCTTGGTCACCAGAAGCATCAGACTTTCTATGAGGCATGATGTAAAATCTGAAGGAAAAGAAGCATAAGAGAGAGAAATTTAGCATAAGAAGAAATTATCTAGAAATAAATTATAACCATCATTTCAATCATGAAAAGAGAACATAAGTCAAGAAAAAATTACTTACATGAAGAAAAGAAGTGAACAATAGTCAGATCAAAGTAAAGAAGGAATCAACTGATAAGAAAAGAACTCCTGAGTAGTGGGGGAATTTGAAAAGTTTAAGGAAGACAAAGTGCAATAACTATGAGAAAACAGTAAAAAGTTGCAGGGTATTTAAAGGAGAGAATTAATACCGCCACAAAATGGGTAAAGATTCGATTCTATCGAAAAAAGTGTAACTGACACAATCATATGTATAGAAACAATAAATGCAGAGCCGGAAAAACCAGTAACGTGCTAATACAACTAATACCAGCGGAAAACTCGGATAACGTGCGAGAAAAAGACTGAAAAAAGTTAAGTTCTTCTCCATTTTTCAAAATCTTGGATCAACCGCTAGATGATTTTGTAAAAAAGAGAAGAAGGGGGCAAATTGTTAGTAAATAAAAGAAGCATGACACGTGGAAGAAGATCGAGATAGGAAGCAACTAAATTAAAAAGAGCGAGAACCACACAATCAATATTAAAAATATCAAATATCGAAAAGACACGAAGCATCTGAGCAATGGATTGCATGAAGGACACATATGATCGAGAAAGTTGAAGTACATCGAATAAAACAAACAGCATTAAATGATGGAAGATCGAAAAAGTAAGAATAATGATTACTTTTTTATCTTGATAATTGAGAAAGTAAAGGTAATAATTACTCCAATTATTTTAATGATCGAGATGATAGAAGTCTAAAAAGATAGGAAGACACGTGTCGACTATATAAGACATCGAACCAAGAAGCAATTAAAAGTGATCTGTCACCTAGTGATCGCACCAGATAAAAAAGGAAATACAAGAACGATGGGTACATCGAAATAAAATGGATCGAACCAAGGAAAAGGCAATCCAAGAATGACGACAAGATTGGATAAAATGACACCAGAGCATCGACCCAAAGTAGAATCGATCGAGGAACGATGACCAAACTGGAGAAAATGACACGTTGCACAAAGTGGGACCCAGTAAATAAATCTATAAATAGAAGAAGCCAAACAACAAAGAGAGGGTCGGGAAAAAATAGGAAGAAAAACCTCAGAAAGAAAGAGAAGATATTTTTAGGTATGAATCTAGGAGAAGTAATTATATTAAGGAAGGATTTTTTGTACTTAATTAATCAATTTGTAAAAATGATAGCTCAAAGATGTTAAATTTGAGTAATCATATACATCGTACAGAAAAGATTTTATGTTTGGCATAGAGGTGATTTTATAAAATCAATACAAAGATGTTTGGGTGTTACTTGATTTCAACTTTAAATTAATATGTGAGAATATGATTGGTTGTTTAGTCGAAAAGATTTTTTGGCTTAAACAATACTATCAAGTTGGGAGGTGTCTTATTTGGCACTGGCTTTATCGAATGGATGGCGTCTTTTGCTGCTATGTATTGTAGGTTTATCTTAAGCTGGCTAGTTGATACAGTATAACATCTTAGAACATTATCCTACACACGGGACATATTTATACGTTGAAACTGGGGTGATGCTAATCACAACAAAACTAGTATTTTATTTTGCATGGACTAAAGTATATTGTGTATGGCATGGCAGCTATTTGTTGATACTGGATCGAACTAATTGGAAAACAAACATGCTCACATCCTTATTAGTACCTTACATTTTCTTTAGTCTTCCCCTTGGAATTTTCGGTATGCTAAGGTCAGTTGATCCGTTCAATCATTATTTTTTGATAAAGTACATTTGTTCTTCACTGATATTGTACACATATGATATTGTGCATATATCATTCATCAGGGGAGAGGTCGGAAATGGATCGCATTTGTTGCAGTTGTATTGAAACTCTTCTTCCCGCGCCATTTCCCGGGTATACACATTGAGTGTACGGATATAGGGTTAATTGATCAGTGGTCTTTTAATTATCTTGTTTACAGATTGGCTGGAGATGCCTGGATCATTGATTCTTCTGTTGACGGTAGATCCTGGATTTTTCGCAGTCACATTAAGGGAGAATTGGATAGGGATAATTATATGTCTAGTAATTGGGTGCTACCTGCTAAAAGAACACATTAGGGCAACTGGTGGCTTCCGAAACTCTTTTACACAGATCATGGTATCTCTAACACGATAGGTATCATTCTTTTATTGGTCTATCCTGTCTGGGCTCTAGTACTCCACTTCTTATAAGTCTCTCGCTCTGTTGCCGTTTTCTATTTGGGCTAGATTTTCTATGACGGTCGTTGTTGAAAGAAAAACTTTTGATCTTCAACCAGATAGATATTCAGGATTAATGTATGTAGCTCTCAGATAAATTTGTGGTTTCATCTTTCAATCTATCAGATTATGAAAGGTTGTGAGAATCAACTTTCATCATATATATTAGGTTGTGAGAATTAACTTTCATCATATATATTGTTGCGCAATCCTACTTTATAGTATACCGTGCTTCATCTCACAGGACTCTGAGATTTCATTTCAGTATAGATAAGTAAGTCCTGGGAGCCCATTTGTGTTTTCACACGCTCTCAGGCTACCATGCCCAGAATTTTGCTCCGTAGCCCCTGGGTAATATACTACTCCCTCCTTTTCAATTTTTTTTGGTAAGTCCATCCCTCTTTTTTAAAATGATAATTTTATTTGGTTTAATACAAAAAATAATAAAATCAACTATTGGAACTACTTGTTAATGTATTTTCTTTATTTATCTTTGAGAAAGAAATAGTTTCCTTGTGTTTAAATGATAAAAACATGAGAGAGGAGTGGTCCCCATATGGGTGAAGTAGTTTTCTTTAAATATCTAACTTTCTATTTATGGAAACAAACCTATTTTTTAGCATACTCAAATATAATAATTTTGTCTATTAAACAACTGCCTAAAAGATGGGAGGAGTCCCTACTTTCTTCTTGCATGTTTCAACCTGAGTGCACATACCATTTCAACAGTTTGAAATTCTACAGGATTTTTGAGAAAAAATTATAAATGGATTAGAAGTAACTCGTGCCGTAATGACACTGGTTAAATCTTATCTCCTACCTATTTGAAATTATTTTTTGCCTTAAAATCTTTTTTTTAAGAGGAAAGGGGTTTTAACAAGCCCCTAGAAAATTAACTAACTATCTTATTCAGTTTGAAGAAATGCAATTAGGAGGGGAAGTATCATCCACCATGCATCATATAATGTTTTCGTACATATCAAACGGACACAAAGAATGCGCTATTGAGTTTACAATTTTTGGAACTAACTCAAATCTATCATCGAAAAATAACATCGGAGTCTTTTATTTACAATACCAAGCAATTCATGTTCCACGGAATATTCCCGATATCTCTTAATATTATTTTTGTTACATTAGGAGCATCACCTTCTATAATAACTTTGGTATAAAAAATCTTCTAGCCAAATCAATTCCCATTTACATCACCTTAGTTTCAGCTATTAGGGGGGAAGTAACATCATATGTAGTAGTTCCACAACTCAAATATTTACTCAAGTGGTCTTGAGCAATATCACCGGTTGCTTCTTTATTTGGAACAAATGCAGCATCAACATGTGTCTTGATATAATGCAAATCAGGAGGCTTCCATTGGAGTAAACGATGACTCAAAAGATTAATGCTAGGATCATTAAAATCTTAAAGAGTATTTCAAAATCCATATTAGCTAGTTTCAAAACATTACCGGCCAAAAATGATGCCCCAGAGAAAACTATATCATTCCTCATTTTCCACAGGTTCCAAAAAATATATAGGCCCAAAGGAAAATTTGACAAATTCTGATCTCCCATCCATTCAACAAATATTTTTGCTGGATCATCAATCTCATTATCAAACGAGAAAGATATAAAAGCATTTTGCAACACAGTTTTATCCCAAGGGCATTTGAAAAAAAGATGCACTATAAATTCAACAACGTGATTTCATAGAGTACATAAAATATCAACATTACTGTTAAATCTCAATATATTTTGTCTAACTGCTTAACTATTGCTAATAAGTTTCCAAACAAGAAAGATTATCTTGGGCAAGATATGAGAGAAGGGATATAATTTATTCCAAGAAAAATTACTTGTTGTCAAAAAATTAGGGACACTGTGAAAATCTTATAATACGATTTTGTGGAGAATTTACCTGAAATAGAAGGAGACCAAATCAAAGTATCATTATCTTTCTCTCCACTGATGAAAATTTCTTAACTACTTGAGCCACATTCCTCGTGAAAATTTCGTCCAGCAGATTTATATTCCAGCTACAAGTTTTTTGGATGAGTAGGATAGAGACACATTTGATATATTCTGGAGCATTTCCCGGTTTAGAAATAAGATGATCCAACTGATTAGGGATCCATGGCTCTTTCCCCTATATTGATGTTGGAGTCCCTAGAAATCTGCCAGAAAATCTTGTTTTCCAATAATGGTCTAACTTCAAGAAGGCTATTCCAAATGGAAGAACATTTCTTATTTTTTTCTACACTCCAAGAAAATTTCCTTTAAGGTATTTTGCAAACAAAATTTGTACATATCATCTTTATTTACACATTCAACATTTTTGATCGATACCCAATCCACAATTCTGTTTATGGATCAACTTCTTACTCCAATTTACAAAATGAAATTTCATGGTATCTATCAAATGGCCCCATCAAAAACTTCTCAAAATTTTATCAATATGTTGAATAACTCTATTAGGCAAATCCCCATGAAGAAAATAGGAATAGAAGATAAGACTGTTAGAGAAAGAATGGTTCTACCTACTGGATTCAAGAAGTGATGTCTCTATCCAGATAACATATTGCTAAATTTATCAATGATATAGTCGGAACTAGGAATCCTGTATTTCAAAGGATATATACCCAAATATTTATCAGTGTCTTTCATTTCCTTAACCTCCAACACCAATTTGTCTTCTCAATGTAGAAATGCCTTTAATAAAATGAATAAAAGACTTATTATAGTTGATCATCTGTCCAGATAAGTTTGAGTAGTGGCTAAGAATTTCCTTTAACTGCTACATAGTTATTCTTGTATTTTCGCCAAATAAAAAAATATCATCTGCAAACATAAGATGTCTTACAGTGGGAGCCCATCCATTTAGCGTATACCCCTGATATAGACCTTGACCTTTCATACTGCTGCATGAGAATGGATAATCCTTGAAAACAAACAATGAACAATATTGGAGATAAAGGACACCCCTGCCAGATTCCTCTTTGAATTTTGAAAAAAACTTGAGGACGACCATTCAGATTTATAGAAAATGAAGCAATCATTACGCGGTTCAGTATAAGATTATGTGACAATCCAGTTATACTAATAATTCTTAGCATATCTGTCAAAAATACCCAGTTTACACGATCATTTCTTAGCTACATCTACTTTCAAAGCAAAATTTCCAGTAAATGCAGTAGAGTTGTTCATAGAATGCAATAATTCTTTAGCAATCACTATATTATCTAAAATATATCGACCAGGTACAAATACATTTTGAGACCAAGATATAAACTTTTCTTAAAAGGCTTTAATTTTATTTGTAAGTAACTTGGAAACAATTTTCTATTGAATATCGTAGCGAGCAGTTGCTCTATAGTCAGTTGGAGCAATTGGGTTGTTTGTATTTGGAATTAAAGAAATATGGGTATGATTTAAAAGCTTAGGGAACTCATAGTAAACATACATATATTTTATTACATTTACACCATCATTGAATACAATTGACCAACAATTATTATAGAAGATTGGAGAATACCCATCCGAACCCAGAGAAGTATAAGATTCCATCTTTAACTATAACTTCCCAAATTTTTTCTACTACAAAAGTTGCAACAATACTATTATTCTCCTCTTGAGATATTGAATAAAGATTTGGAGTAGAGATGGATGGTAGGTGTTGTACTTGTGGTTGTTTAAATAAATCCTGAAAGTGGTTTACTAACACCCTAGTAATTTCATCTTGATCAGAAATCCAAGTATCATCTTTTCGAATATGACTAGTAAAAATTTTCTTTCTACGTTGTTGAACAGATACATGGGAATGCCTTGTATTTCTATCTCCATATTGTACCTAATTTTGTTTCATCTGTTGGTACCAATTAGGTTGCCTCTATAAACAAATATTCATTCAACTACCTAGTAATAAGTTTTTCTTGTTGAATTTGAATAAGTAGATGGTCTCCACGGCTGCACCCTTAGAAGGTAAGTCTTAAGCCTAGATATCTTGTACTCAACGCTAATTTGTGTTTTTCTATAATGCACAAAAAAATATCCCAACTTCTGAAGTTTATCTTGGGTAGTATCCTCCATATTTCGAGACTAGCATTTCATTACCTTATTTTTAAATTAAGGATGAGAAGTCCAAAAAACTTCAAACTTGTAAGTAAGAAAAGATCTTTAATATTTCCTCTAGTATTCAAATATTATAGGTGCATGATCACTGGCCATTCTCGGAAGATACAAAACTCCAACATTATAAAAATAAATACACCTATCTGGGTTCTGGGTGTTGGGGAAAAATGAGTTTAAGTTAAATGTTTTTTGGTCTTGGTGTGATGTGAATGAATCTCTCTAGTT
>JAJJMC010004283.1:0-18796 GCA_023531435.1 Papaver californicum | reverse complement strand
CGGAGATATTTTATTTTATATGGATTTTGGTATGTAATTTTTTTTTTTACCATAAAACCCCTTGTAAAACCTTACGACGTCCTTTAAACCCAGACAGTCCTTAAAAGAAGGGGAAAAGTACCCCTTTATATTTCTCAAAGTCGGTCACTCATTCACTCCTAGTCTCCACAACAAAAACCCTAAAATAATTGTCATCTCTTCTTCTTCAAATTAATACATTTCATTCAAATGGGGAACTTTAATATGCTTCCAGTAGAAATCATCTTCAACATTTTAACACGTTTACCAACTGAATCAGTTCTAGACTGCAAGTTAGTCTCCAAATCATGGAATAGTGTGATCACTTATCAATCATTTTCTCAATCTCACTTGAATCACCGCCTTAACGATCTTGATTCTGCTGGTTCTTCTGGTGGTAGGTTTACTTTCCTTTTTGTGAATGACAATCCAGTCTATGCATACAGACAGTTTCATTATTTAGAATTTAATGATAAGAATTTTTCTTCAGAGGGACAACCATTTCATAGAGTTACAAGAATGAAACTAAACCCTGCTCCGTTTAAGTTTTACAATTTTACTGGTTCCTGTGATGGTTTAGTTTGTCTAAATGGATGCCATGATAACGAGTGGGTCAACTATGAACCTGTTTATATCTGTAATCCCATCACCAGGGAATGTGTGTTTCTGCCAGAATTTAAGAGAACACCTGGTATAGGTGAACGATTGGTGACTGGATTTGGTTATGTTTCTTCGTCTAATGAGTACAAGGTTGTTAGAATGTATAAATTGTGGAAAGAACCCAATTCTGTACATGTTGAGGTGTACACACTCGGCAGTGGCAAGGGATGGAGGAACACAGGGAAGAAATTCTACAGAGACCTGGATTCGTTTTGTAATATTCATGGTGAGCTTGTGAATGAATCTCTTTATTGGAAGCTAAAAAATGGTGAAATTGTGGCATTTGATTTAGCTAATGAAGTTTTCGTTGAAATACCTAAAACTTTTCCCACTGGATGGAATTTTTCACTCGGGGTTTTGGGGAGTTATCTATCGGCTACCCACTATGATAAAGACTCCAACACTTTTGAGATATTACTATCAAAGAAAAAGAACGAAGATGGGTCATTGAGTTGGATCAAAGAATTCAGTTTAAACAACACAGATACATTTGAATCACTTGTCCTCACGGGTAGGGGTACAGTTCTCTGTCGCTCAAAGACAAAGGTCTTAATTCATGACCTAAATTCTTCATCTTCAAAAACTCTTGTGAATTTTGGCAAGGATAAAGCTATATTTCAAGCAATCCCGCATATGAACACCTTGGTTTCATTAAAAGCAATAGGAGAAGAAAATACAAAAACAATGGAAACCGTTGACATACCACTACCAGAAGAGGTTAACTTTGAAAACGTATGGGAGGAAAGGTTTTATCAATCGCGTATCCAGGATGGGAACGATGAGTTTTATCAAGCGTGTAGGGGCTGTATGCAGCAGTAGGAACGAATGTATCTGCCCGTAACTACATTTGATCTGGTAATTTTCATTGTGAGTATGGGTCTTACATAAAGTACTATTGCATGTTTATCTTCTTTCTTTTTGAGTTTCCAAATCAGTGTTTATACTATCTTCCTTGGCTATTTGTGCTTCTTTTTCTTCCACTGTCTACTTGGATTAAATTTTAACGTGATACATATTTATAGCTACTTTTGTATTCGGTGATGAAGTTTTACAGTAGAGTAAGGTTACAGCTTAGAGACATACTGTATTATCGGCAATTAGACACCTTATTCACTAGCAAAATGATATTTATATGTTGTGGCTATGTAGTAATATGCATTATATGACCCCACTCACCTAATACGACATTGTGCCACTGCTCTGTTTTGCATGAATATGAAGATATGGATTTATAAACTAGAAATGTTTCATTCTCTGTAACAACTAACATGATTTATGCTTCTACACTCTATTAACTGCAATGAATTGAGCTAATTTCTGTCTTTTGATAATGCTACATTTAATTTCCTCTCCAAGACAAGCTCACTTATAGCTTGACTCCTTGCACCATACTACTAGGAATTAGAACAAATAATTTTTCTGTTGGAGGCGAGGATTGCGGCATCTTTGTCTGAGAGGATGAGTGCAAGTATAAATAGTTGATACACCCACTTCACGCCTGCCTGTACGAAACTATATGTCTGTAAATCCTGCACTTAGGTTCTCTAATATTGCTAATACAGTAGAATTCTTGTTAGTAGTCGTACTGACATATGCTTACAAAACTTAGTGCTTTAGATAAAGAGTTGCTTTCATCTAACATTCTAGATTGAGTTGCGAATATTGTTAGAGTACGTCTTGAGCACGTCTCTTGAAATTACTTCTCTCAGTCCATTTTCAGTTTTCCCTTTTGACTGTTTCTTTCAAGGCCGTAGCACTTACAATATTTTGCTTCATTAGAATGGTTGCATCTGGTTCTGCATCGTTACTAGCAACCAATCAGGGCAATACCAACCTCCTTAGCATCTAAATGATTCAACATATTGAACTTTAGTGCAGTTGGTAGGATAGTCATATACAGTATCTGCGTGGATCCCACCCAAGCAGATCTGGACGCGGGACAAGTTCCATTTGTTGTTAGTCACTTTGAAAAGTTAACTGTCGGGTTTGAACATTGAGTATACTAGATGCACCATAGTCTGTACGTAATGGCTAGCTAACAGAAGTGTGAACTTTATCAATGCATCAAATAATTTCCAACTGAACGCTGATCTAGCTTAGTCCGCTAGACAGCCAGAATTACTGTGGGGATGAGTTTCTAACTTTTCTTCCTGAAAATTTTAGTTAAATTTCCAAATAGCAACAAATAAATTAACAATTTTCTTTAGTTTCCTATTAACCAAGAAATAAAATTTGAAAATTTGAAATTGTAAACAAACTTTTTCCTGAACTCTGCACCTTTTTCCCATCATCTATTCCTTGTTTCTTGAATCATTGTATGATAGATCTACATCTCGTTTCTTGAATTGAACTTTTGGTGGGCCTGTGGACATGCAATGATTATTTTGAGGTTTCGGGCTCAGACAAAATTAATTCATTCACTGGGTGTGAGTTTCGTGGCATTAGAATATGTAGTTAGTAAGGATAATTTTGTCCTGAGTCGCAAAAATATTTTGAATAGGTCATGATTAATGCGTTAACTACGGTTTTCGTTCTCCTCGGATTTTTTTGTTGCTCTCCCTCTAACAAATATATTGTTGGAAACAAAGTTTATTCATTCATTTTGTTTTAGCTTTTACTCTTACTTTTTGATTTTTTTAATGCATTAGTATTTGTGATGTCCTTAAATATAATGTTGTAAAGAGAATTCTATTACAAAAAACGTTATAAGAGTGTTTGGAAACATTCGAAAGATTAGAATTAGTTTGAGAATATAATTTCAAAGTAACTTTTAAAAACTAAAAAGTTAATTTTTTGTTAAATAAATTATTTTTACTTCTGATTTTGCTCTTGGTATGTATAATATACCTCTCAGTCCCTTGTAGTCATAGGTTTATCACGGATAGTGTGTTTGGTTTTTTTGTTAAGCACATAACCATCCCATCATCCACCCAACTCAATGTGTTAGGTCATATATATAAGGAAAGACTCGTATACCTTCACCTCTCCATTTCTTCGTTTATGTATTCAAACTGTAATTTCTTAAAAGAATTTCAGCTTCCCATCCCATTTATCTTTTTTTTATATATAAAAAAATGTCTCTTAAGTTGTCTTTAATTATGATATTCATCATCATTCCTATGATACTTTTAAGCTCCAAACAAACACCGTCACTAGCACTAACAATGGCAGTTGGTGAATTTGCCACAAAAACTCTTTACTTTTGATGATGTTACGAAAATAATAAATGAACCAGTGGGTTGTGTACACTATAATAACGGTAAGAAACCAAAATTGCGGCTGGAAACCAAGGGCTTGCACGTGGATATTTATCTTTAACTTCCCAGATTAGTCGCAAGTTTGGGCTCAATATATTTTCATACCGTCTTGTTTCGTCATAGACAACGAAATACAGTAACATATTTAGTATTCTTGATGTATACGATCTTTTGTTATAAAGTGAATGAAATTTTTGCATGAAAAGAAAGAAAAATGAATGTAATTTTGATTGTTTATATATCTTGTGGAACGTCACAAACATGAATTTTGGTGAATTTTCTAGTAATAACAAATTTGTATTTGGTAATACATGTTGGAGGTGATAACAATCCACATATTGGTGCAGGGCTTAGAAAAAGATTTTAAGTCATGGCTATTTGGCTTAGGAGTAGACTAAAAAGGTACTGATTTTAGAACTTCTTTTATTAAAAAAAAAGTGAGCTTTTTGGTATTCATTCACACACATAAACCAAAGGTACCAAAGTGAAGTCATTGATCTTAGTTTTGAAGCTTACTACAGAAGACAAAACTTGGGGAGGCTCTTAATGACAAGACCTGTCGCCACATTTCTACCAATTGCGAAAAGTTTTTGTGTTTCGGCCAATGAGTTATGAGACTGAAACTTGAAATGAGGCTTAGCTTTAACAGCCAGGTTTTGTCTAACCACCTGAATGGAGGTAAAGATAGCCGAACTTTAATAGTTTCAATCGAATATTTCTAGTTTCCACACTTTTTAAAAACTATAGCCGTTAAGAACAAATACTGTATATATAGACCCAGCTACTAGTTAACGTTTAAAATCATAACTTCATTTAAAAATGGCAATCACTAATGCTAGCTTTATTCTAGATGAAGATTTATCTCTTTACACAAACTATGTGCTTTTTTATCCAAAGAAGGGTGAAGAACGACGTCAAAATGGTTTAGTTAGTATGAGTTATTGGGGTAGAATTTTTGAAACCTTCTTCACCGAAACAGGTAATCCTAATAACAGGGATTGTCCGGCGTTGTTTTGTAGATCTCAAACTATAAGAAAACAAGTCGAAGAGTTTATAGTTTTAATTCGTTTTGTCAATCGATATCGACTTAGGGGTGAAACCAATGTTGATGTTGTAGTACGAGCTCGAGAGGAATGGAGAAGATGGAAAGAAAAAAGTTTTGAATACAAAGCTCATTATGACATCCTTCGTAGGTTTCTCGTAACACGTATGTGGTGTTGAAGATGCTAAAAATGTAATCGATTTCTATATTTGTAATTGTGTATTAGTAGAAATATTGGTTTCTAGCCTTCTCATTGTGTGTTATTAGAAATATTGGTTTTTATCCTTGTAATTCAGTATTAGTAGCATATTTAACAAAAAAAAAATTGAAACTCTTGTGAATGTTCGGCTAGGTATAAGAAGTTCGGCTAAGAATTGCACAATCTAGAGTAATGTTCGGCTAAGGGGTTTCAAATTAAACCTAGCCGAACTTATGACACCAAAAATCCCTGGTGAAATCATAAATGTTCGGATGCCTACAATAAATAATTCTTAGCCGAACTTCTGACACCAAAAAACCCTGGTAAATTGTGTAAAGTTCGGCTACCTACAATATTCTCTATATAACCGAACTTATGGCACAAACTGATCCTAGATTTTTTAAAAGTTCGGCTAGAGTTTAAATTAAAATGTTCGAATGTAAAGACCCTTTCAACTCTCTCACTCACACGTATACCTCACACACTTACGCACAAAGGACTCACACAATATTATAGTTGCCATATAAGTCAGCGTTGTAGATTTATGATATTGGGAATTTGACTGGAAACTGGGAATCAGTCAAAAATCAGGGCACTAAATTAGACATTCTCTGTCGTTCCCTGTTAACGACATCCCCATTTGATTTGATTGGGCCTCTTTCGTCAATGCCAAGTAAAATTTCAATTTTTTTGAGATTTTCTTCTTCTGTCAGTTTCAAGACACCGACAAGCTTGTTTTCTTCACTTGGGTCTGTTTCATGGACAATCTTTTTGGGCTTAGAGCTTGCTTCCGCCTACATAACCATTGGTTTGGACGATTTTTTAGGGACCATTCAAAATTTGAGGGGACCCTTATGTGTTTAGACCATATACCCTACAAAGCTACGAGGTGTCCTAATATGAGGAAACGATTAAGTTATCCTTTATTAAACTAATCCTAATTTAACCTAAACTCTAACCCTAATCATATATAAAACTAAATCTAAACCTAATTTTATTTCTAACAAAATTAAAACTTTTCTTCTCCTTTTTTCCCTCTTCATCTCCCATAATCAAATTATCCTTTTTATCTTTAACCTAATCTAATCATCCACTAAAAAGCTGCTACAATGGCTAAACCGAACCGTGGTCTTGTACAAATTGCAAAAGAACTGATTCATGAAGTGATTCAAGAACTTGTACCACAAAATGAAGAAAAAACAGTTATTGATGATGGAGGCTAAAGCCCTTTCGTAGGTTCATCCTTGATATTGTGTGTTTTGATGTTATTGGTCCTATTCCACCTCGAAATGTTGTTGCACTAACCGTGCCACCATAGCACGACCAAATATTCAAAAAAAATGCTAGCGATTCAGTAAACAAACAGTATGGCATTCTAGTTTGTATATCGACCAAACTAGAATGCCACATGACAACTAATGGTGTGTTTAATTTTAGAACTTTGAAGGTAGAATTTATGAGACCATAGGAATTTGGTGGAATTATAATTCTGTATAATTTATTTATCTGAAATTTTTTTATTATTTTTTTATTTATTTTAAGAAAATAATAACAGTAATAATTTTATTAACCTTAAGGTATGTAAATCCACCCTAGCCTCTAATCGCTGTCAAACGGTATATCTGACTTTAAATATAGAATTTATACAAATTAGAGTAATTTTTACTGAGTTGCCAAATACACCAGGGATTTACATGATTCCTAGAATTTATAATTCCATAAAATTATGAATCCCTTAAAATTATGATTTCCGCAACCAAACACACCATAAAGTTAAAGACAATATTTGAAAGGGATCTGGTTCCCTATTGGCACCGTTTCACCCCAGGAGACAAAATACATTGTTGAGATATTATTTGACCCAACAGACAATACAATCTTCTTTGGATGCCACTATTCAAAGTTCAAACACTATATAGTAACGTCAAGAAAAATGGAGAAATCTGGCGACTGAAAACTTTAAAATCTAAGTACAATTTTCTTTTAAGATTTCACACATTTTCTTAATTTTTGTTTGGATGACATCTATTTCTTCATCTTTTCATGCATTGCTTCAAAAAGATCAAAGATAACGATTTTCTTATCTTTATACCACTCAATGTATTTCTTCAAAAAAATTCAAAGATAACGATTTTCTTATCTTTATACCATCCATTAATAAGTTTATAAAGTAAAATCAAAAAGAAAATTAGAGTTAGGAAACTTATGACGGATCATTTTGTGAAAATGATGGAAGACAAAACTCTAATTCTCTTAGTTTTAATGAATTATCGCATTTGAAGATGAAATGACGAGGGAACCAAGACACCACAATATTTTCGATATCAACCCATGCAAACTCACCTTGTATAATCTTACTGAAGATAATAATGACCAAAGAATTATATCAACAAGGTGATTATTGATAATAGTCAAAGTTCAATTTAAACTAACAATGATATTTTTACGAAGAGATGTTTAACGTACAATTATATTTAATTTAATTATAAATCTAAACAATATAATGCGAAAGTAAAGTAAATGATTGTTGTGAAGACTTCTGCACTTAACTCCTTTCCCGAAACAGTAAATGACTAACATGTTCCAGTAAGCAACTCACTCACCGATCACCCAAATCAATCTTTAGATCAGTGACAAAGTAGAGTAAAAGGATCTTCTATTTATATATCAATAAACTCCTTTGGTCAATAGATCAAACCAAGATAATGATTATCGAAATAATCAATCTTGATGAACAAGATCTATCCAAGCAAATAAATGCAGTTAGACAGTTTGTTTGATCTTCCACAAGTATGATCTTTATAGAAATAAATTGCTTGCGTAATCTTAGAGAATGCAAGTGTAACACCCACATTTTTGCATGACGCTTACCCTGGTGTTGATGGTGGATTTTGAAAGGGTAAAATAGGCATTTTGGGTAAATTTTCAAATCAGGGGTAAAATAGTAATTTTACATACCCGTGGGTAAAACAGTTATTTATAATTAAAGTGAAAAGTCATATTCATCAAGTTTTGAGCCGGGGGAAAATAGTCATTTTTACCAAAAGTCGAGAATGCTTACCTAAAGAAGCATCAATGTTGCTACGAAGCTTACCCGAGGAAGCATCGAAGTGCTAATGCACTATTATGCTTGTCGCGAAAGTAGGTGGAAGTTGGTATATGACACCAGCCCTATACTTCCAAATATGTAGAAATATGCTTAAGACATATACAGAGAGGGGATATTTTGGCTTAACCATGCCTAGCCAAATGCTTAGACATACTTAGCCATGCGTAGCGAGTAAAACACATTTGGCTTAGACATGCTTAGCGGGAAAGATACATTTGGGTTAGCCATGCTTAGCCATGGTGGTAGTCAATGAATGTCCTTTACCTTCTTTTTCCAAATTTGTAAATATGTTCTTTTTTTTTTGTTAAGTCAAAATTTATTAAAGAAAAAAAAATTACACAGAAAAAAAAAGAAACAAAAAGAGCGACAAACCCCTCAAAAAAACAAAAAACTAGTGAAACCTATTATAAAACTTTCCAGGCCATTCCATAACAGGAATAAAGTCTGGTCGACCATCAAAACTTTCAAAAAAAATCTCATCCAGCAAACATGCTTGCTTGGCTAAGAAATCTGCCGCAATGTTAACTTCCCTAAAAACATGGACATAACGAATTCTCGCTTAGTAAGAACACGCGTTTCTCCATCTCTGTTGCAAAAACCAAGGTAAAGTTGCATTTGATAAAGCCTGAATCGTACTAGCAGAATAAGACTGAACAAAAATACTCCTCACATTCCATTTTCTATCTCATTCCAAACCATAAATTACCTGCATTCAGTTCAACTATAAAGTTCGTCTGCCAACCTAAACCAACATACATTGACCCCAAGACAACACATCTACTATCTCGCGTAATAACCCCTGCTCCAGCCTGACCTGCATTGTCTTTCGTCGCTCCATCACAGCATATCATCAACTCATCAGCCTCAGGTGGAACTAAGTGCATTCAATAGGAGTAGACAGCTTAGTCTCCCTGTGACGAACTCTAAAGTAATGTTGGAATATTGCAACAATGAACAACAACGTTAGATGTATCAGAATAACATATAAAGAACTGAATTGAAAACAACTCTACCACGGACAACTACGAGGGAAGAATCACAGGTTCAACAAGTTGTACTTAACACATTAGTTTGCGAGTATACTCGAGAAGAGCAATGCTAAACCCCAACGTGCGAAGATGTGTCCAGGATAAGACTGCCCGATATAGCTTGTATTAGCACAATACAAACTACCCACTCTTGAACTTAGCAACAGGGAAGGAATAGAAATAAACACTCAAAAGCGCAAAACAAAGCGAGAAGATGGTGAAAAGAAGACAGGATAGTAGCCGCTTCTGGGATATCTTGAAAATAGTTTTAAGAGTTGTATTTATAGGAGAGAGTTACTTGCAAACCAAGTTAGATAAAACTAGGTTTTGTTTCTTGTAAAACAATTAAAACCGAAAACAAAAGAATTTCCCATAAATAAAACTCTTAACGAAAATATTTTTGGAATTAATTTCCTAAAGAAAATTGTTGCAAAAAATTATTTCATGTAGACATAGGGCTTGGTGCATGGTGTATGTGCATATTGCATGGGTTGGGTCATGTATTGTTTGCCCACCCCATTCCACCCACGTTTTACATACTATCCATATGAGAATAGTTATATAGTGGACATCCTTCTCTAGATTACCCAATGTGGGACTAAACTAAAGAGTTTCATTCACTCAAGGAAATGAGTGAGCATCCATAGGACCCTTAGGTCCTAAGATCAAACCATACCAAGACAAACAAAATATTTATTTAAAACTTATTTTCTCCAACAATCCCCCACATGAAAGAAATCTCGGTAAAAACGAAAAAAATCAGAATGCGGAAAATACCATATAGGCAAAGGTATTGAACTGCTAGCGTTTGATACAATTTACGATAACATCCACGCATGATATCCTCCTGGCGTTGCTAAGTTCGTGTCGTTGTGTCCATTTTGGCCCTGGACGTATCCCGTTTCTCAGAATGCTCTAAAAAATTCGCTCAAATTCTCATAGGAAGCGGCCCATCCCCCTCGATGCATCACTAACTATCTGTTTAGATAATCCTTTCGTCAAAGGATCTGTGATATTCTCCTTAGACCTCACATGGTCAACGGTAATAACGCCAGTAGAGATAAGTTGTTTCAAAGAATTATGTCTTCTACGAATATGTATAGACTTCCAGTTATAAACATTGTTCTTAGATTTAGCTATCGCAGACGTACTGTCACAGTATATAGATATAGCTGGCACAGGCCTATGCCAAAGATGAACATCTTCTAAAAAGAATCTTAGCCATTCGGCCTCCTCTCCTGCTTTATCTAACGCAATAAACTCCGATTCCATAGTGGAGCGAGCTATACATGTCTGTTTGGAAGATTTCCAAGAAACAGACGCTCCTGCTAGATTGAATACATACCCACTCGTAGACTTAGACTTCTCTGATTCTGTTTTCTAGTTTGCATCGTAAAATCCTTCAAGGACGGCAGGGTATCCTTCATAACTCAAACAAAAGGACATTGTGTACTTTAAGTACCTCAGCACTCTAATAAGTGCATCCCAATACATCTTCCCTGGATTACAAGTATACCTGCTTAACCTACTCACTGTATAAGAAATGTCTGGTCTCGTACAGTTCATCAAATACATCAGACTTCCTATGACTCTTGAGTATTCAAGTTGGTCAACTCCCTCACCCTTATTCTTTTTGAGATTACAATAGGAATCATACGGAGTACAAGCAGGTTTACAGTTAAACTGATTATATTTCTTAAGTATAGTTTCAACATAATGAGATTGACTCACTCTTTTTAATCTTCATCCCTAAGATGACATCAGCAGGGCCTAAGTCTTTCATGTCCTAAGATCAAACCATACCAAGACTAACAAAATATTTATTTAAAACTCATTTTCTCCAACAAGTAATTAAGAATTCTCAAATCTTCCAAGGTATTAAACATATACCCTTTCATTCTTATCGAAGTTTCACGAATGACTTGGTACACTATACTCTTAAAACCAACCATCTTCACCTATACTCCTTCAAAATATTCTTTGTTTAGAAGTTTCCATAACTCCGCTCTAATGGCCATGTTCATGACTAACCCATAAATCTTTAATACTCCTTCTATTCCCCTTGCCATACTTATAGGAGATCCTAAGATCAATATCAGGTTTAAGATTAAAGATTTTAGAAATCCAGGCCCATACCTTGTTTGTAAAAACACACCTGAAAGTGATGTGAGCCATAGACTCACTGTCACGCTTGCAAAGAAAGCATATGTTGGGCATATTAGGGAGTAAGACATATATAGGGAGGAGGTTTTGGTTGGAAATCGATGTTGTTTAGCCATGCTTAGCGAGAAAGATATATTTGACTTAGCGATGCTTAGCCATACCTAACGAGAAAGACATATTTAGCTTAGACATGTTTAGCCATGCTTGGCGGGAAAGATACATTTGAGTTAGTAATGCTTAGACATGCTTAGACATGCTTAGCGGGAAAGATACATTTTGATTAGCCATGTTTAGTCATGCTTAACCATGGTGGTAGTCAATGACTGTCCTTTATCTTCCTTTTCCAAATTTGTAGAAATACGAATAAGCTGCCTACCCGGGATAAACGCAGACTGAAAACCATCAATAAGGGAATCCAAAACTGGGCTTAGTCTGCAAGTAATAGTTTTGGTGATGATCTTATAAATCACATTACACAGTGTGATAGGCCGATAATCGGCTGCGGATTCTGGATTTTTTACTTTGGGCACTAAAGTAATCAATGAGTGATTCAAACCAGGGGGAAGCCTAGCATAATGAAAACAATCTTGGATGAGATAGATTACATCATTTCCAACAATATGCCAGCACTTTTTTTTGTAAAAAAGCGCTGGATATCCGTCTGGACCAGGAGAACGCAAAGACCCCATCTTTTTTAGCACATTTTATATCTCTTCAATATAAGGGACCCTCGACAATGAGTCTCCTTCTTCCGGACTTAAGGAGACATCATTCTGTAACCTGCATGAGTTGGCACTAACAGAAACATCTTTAGTAAAAATATTTTGGAAATGAGATATTAACATTGTTTTGATAGCCTCCGGTTCTGATATCCAATTACCCTCATCATTTTTCAGCGCAGTAATTCTGTTTTTGCTTCTCTTGTGAAGAACAGACAATTGAAAAACACGTGTATTTTTATCATTGTTAGGAACCCATTGAGATTTGTTCCTATGCTGCCAATACATCCTCTCCCTCTCAATGAGATTCTTAATCTTTTCTTGGGCAATTCTTTCTTCTTCTCTAACATCCACCAAGTGAGCTTTGGATTGAATATCCGCTAACTTCTCCTTTTCAGACTCAAGCTCTCTTTCGATGTTCCCCAAAGTTTTTTTACTCCATTTAGTGAGTCTTTCCCCCAGCGTAGAGAGCTTATTTAAGGTGCCTCCATTGGACTCCTCCAAACTCTTCTGTGCAACCTCCAAAAATGGAGGATGTTTAGTCCAATGTAATTCCACTTTGAATTGCCGCTTTTTCTTTGGTTGAGCAACATCTTGAACGCAGGGGAATTCAGAGAAAACACTACCAGAACCCATGGTTTCTCCGGAGCAGAACCAGAGAAGGAGTACAGACACGCGTCAATCTCCCATTGGTGTTGATTTTAATGACTATGTCAGTTACGCAAAATCTAATATGTGATCAAAAAATATGCATGTAACTGATGCAACAGTCATTATATTCCCCTGTCTTCTCGCAATCATCCCAATGGTGGCTACACTGATGATGTTTCTAGAACCGAGACTATTAATTCTGTCCAAATTATTCAACCTAGTCAGCTCTCAAACCCTAATCCTTCACAAGTTACCGGTTTACCTCATTTACCAACATCCAACACACTTCAGAATAACCCATTTCCACTTCCAGAAATCCATACCCATTCCCATGAAACTACAAGCCCACCCCATCAGCCAAAAAAATCCTCCCTGAATTCCCTTCCCAACCAAACAACCCTTCCTGTAGCTGAAATTGCCGGGAATGAAATTCAGGATATTTCACCATCCTTGTTTATTTTCAACACCAATCAAAAAGATAGCTCTAACCAATCACCGACTTCATCTACTTCAAACTCTTCTAAAAGCAAACATTGGAAGCGAGCAGCAAGAAGCAGTAAGATGAAGGCATCGTCAACTACCTCAAATTTTGCTGGTATTAAGAGGCAAGCTTCCCCCATGGATTGTGATTCCCCAAACAAGACAAAGATAACGAACAATTCAACTTCAAGGGTTCTGGCAGCTGATCCCCGAAAGCTGCAAGGACAATGTTAGTCATGTCTTGGAATTGCCGTGGGTTGGGGAATGACATGGCAATTCAAACGTTGAAATCATTCCTTATCAGAAACATTGCTCAACCAAAGAAATAATATTCGGGTTTGCAACATTCTAGAGTTCAGATACCATCATTATGTACCTGCCAACGGAAGAAGTCGGGGTTTAGTACTTCTTTGGAAAGAAAATGTGCAGTTAGAAGTCCGGTCAGCTAACTCCAACCTTATTAGGTGTTGTATCGCCCAACATTTGAATATTCCCAAGTGGGAGTTGCTTTGTTTATACGGACCTCCGGTGCACCAGTTTAGAAATGATTATTGGGAAAATGTCGCTCACTTGGTGGAAGCGATTAACTCCCCTTACTGCCTCATTGGGGACTTAAATGTTCTTATTTCTTCTCATGAGAAATACGGGGGTTCAAGTAATACTGATATAAGTTGCAGAGAGTTCCGAAACATGCTCCAAGATAGAGATATTGTGGATTTAGGTTTCGCAGGCCCAGCCTTTACCTGGTCTAATAATGCTACTCAAAGACCCCCAATCTTTGAAAGACTCGATAGGGTGTTGTGCAACTTTTCATGGAGAATTCTTTTCTCTGAAGCAGCAGTTCTTCACCTGCCCAGGATTTACAGCAACCATGCGCCAATTCTCCTTAGCATGATGAGGAAACAACCGAAGGAAAAAAATTAAATATTTTAACTTTTGATGGTAGGACTAAAATAAATCTTGTAGACCCCAATATAACCAGAAAATTTAGATCACATTATAACTTTCTTTTGGAAACCTTACATAGGGGCTGCAAGCTTGATAAAGGGCTGCAAATGGATTCAGGGTGACCCAATAATCCGTTAGGGGGTATCACATGGGCTATGTAAATGTCCATATTACCCTTCAATCTATTAAAACCTAAACAAAACAAAACCTTTTCATTTCAATTCAAAACCTATTCAAAACCCAACATATCTCCTCCTTCTCCATTTTAACTCTTCTTCTCTATCGAAATTCATCGTCGATTCGAAAAATTCTTCGTCGATTAAACTCTAAAATTCGTGATGAAGAATCATACTAAAGGTGTAGAAGGTAGTAGTGATGCCAATCAAAATAAAACTTTATAACCTAATCAAGAGATTGAAGAACAAATCGGTGGTGATAATCAAAATCAAACTCCGAAACCACAACAAATGGTGTATATAAGGTATTCAATAAAACCCATCTTATTTTTAGAACACTAAAGTGATTGATTTTCTTGTTTGATTGTTGTTATTGCAAAAAAAATTGGGTTACAGAACAATTTACGGTTGGGTTCGATTGGAAAACCAAATCGTAAATGTATGTTCTGAAGAACTTACGGTTGGGTTCCTTTCGAACCCAACCGTAACTGATTTGTTCTATATTTTACGGTTGGGTTATTAAAAAAAACCAACCGTAAATAAAAAGGTAGGAGTGAAGATGTTATTTTGCGGTTGGGTTCGATTCTGAACCCAACCGTAAAAAAGTTTGCACTCAATTTTTTTTATAAGTTACGGTTGGGTTTAATTCTGATTGCCAACCGTAAATTATTCTGCATATAAAAAAAATTGTGTTTAGGATTATTTACGAACCCAACCGTAAATTATTCTGCATATGTAAAAAAAATTGTGTTGAGGATTATTTACAGTTGAGTTCGAATCGAAAACCCAACAGTAAATTATTCTGCATATGCAAATTTTTTGTGTTGAGGATTATTTACGGTTGGGTTCGATATGTATAACCCAACCGTAAAAAATTCTGAATGTAGGAAATTTTTTTTGTTTGAGTTGAATTGCTTGGAAATTATCTAACTTGTATTGCTTGTATGTTGTAGGAAGAAGAGGGGTAATAATTTAACACCAATCTCTCACACTCCAACCCCTCGCCACAGAGTTCATTTAGGGGTAGATAATTGAGGCTTGAGAAAGAACCATAAGAAGAAAACAACTTTTGAGGTATGGGGTGGTAGCTCTACTCAACAAGTACTACCTCAAGACTTCGAAGATCTACCGATGTTCAGTGGAGGTGCTCTTGTGATTAGAGAACCACCACAAGAGCAACAATGTGATGAAGAAGAGACGGACAAAGAACAATTTGTCCCTCAAGGAAAAGGTAAAGAAATTGTTGTTGCTTCTACTGAGACTCAAAGGAAGGAACCCAATCCAAGGAAGTAGCCTGAACCGAAAGGCAAGCATATTCCCAAAGGCAAAGACGTGTTGTTGCCTAAGAAGAGGAATGGAAGACCTTGGGGTGAGGCCCCAGACAGGTCTGCAATATTATTTGGTTATCCGCATTCATGGGCTGCCAAAGTTGCTGAGACTAGGGTATTAATTTAAAAACTTCTCTTGTTTTGTTAAATTTCCGTTTGTATAACTTCAAGTTAAAAAAGATTGTTTTTATTATTTGTAGGATCATACACAGGCCGTGAAGAAATTGGTTCGTCAAAGGGCTCAATATTGGCCCTTAACTGAAGAATGTATGGCCGTCCAAGTTCTCATAAATGGTACCGGGTCAGCTCCCGGAATTACCAATTCGATGTTTGAGTATGACAGTGTCACCTGCACAGCCTTCAGGGAACGTTGTTGGCCTGAAACCGATACGTTTCATCTCCAATTCGGCGACATGACAATAATGGTGGATGATGTCAAGTCAATTCTTGGCTTACCAGTTGAAGGTAAATCGTGTATGAAGATTTTGACAACAACATGTCCTGGAGTGATCTCGTCCTTGTCAAAGATACACCTGGATGGGAGAAGACAGAAGCTGGATCAGATTTTAAATTAGCTGCTGGAGATAAACCGGGGATAGCAACGAAGAAAGGTTTAAGTATGACCAAGAAGATTTTGTTGCGTAGTCTGAGGGAGAAGTTTGGAGTATCCCTGCAGTTGGAAAATGATGGGGTCGTCATAGATGAAACCAGAGTTATGCGTACAGCAGGGCGTATCTGGTATATATGCTCGGCACCATCTTCTTTGCTGATAACTCAGGAAACAGGGTCAACGCTCACTTTCTACAGTGGTTGACGGATCTCCAGAAGACGTATGAGTATTCATGGGGAACTGCCACCCTCGCTTACCTACTTGCCAACCTTAGAAAAATTTTGAGGGTTAGAGGAACTGAGATTGCCGGGAATATTGGTCTTCTTCAGGTAATTTAATGTTGGAATTTCAATGTTTAAACTCAGATTTTTTTATTGCGTATTATCTTATATTAATATTTATTATCTTCATAGGCATGGGTCTATGATCACTTTCCGAGCCTGGCTCCTAAGATGGGGTGGAGCGGTGATTTTACTGGACCAACCGGAAAGAAATTCATATTCACTGGTACTAAGTCAAAGCATAAAGAAGTGCAGATAGCAACGATGAGAAGTCAACTTGATGCTTTCACCGTTGAAGATGTTGTTTTTGATCCTTATGTGAAGATTTACATAGATGATGATGGAGTAGTTGAAGATTCACGTCAATTATCAAACGTGTCTGGCTACAACGGGCCTATGTACCATCCGTTTGGGTTCGTGGTGTGCAACCCCTGTCGAACTCTCCTCCAATGTAGCTATGTCCAAACCAAGGTAACACACGAAGCCTTTAAATTGTGTGTGAATGGCTGCATGATCGAAGGCCCAAGCATCGTGCTCAACAACATCCCAACGCCTTCGGTCACAATTTGGAACAACTGCCATCAACCGGAATACCAAATCCAAATGGAGGAGGTAAATCTATCTCTGGGCACAAAAGAGGCTGGAGAAGATTACTTGGATTGGTATCGCCATTTTTTTCATCCAAATGCCATTAACATTGATCCAGAATCTATGAGAATACTTCAAAGGGGTCAAGGAAACAACACAGAAGATGGTGTCATGGATGTTTGGAAAAAAGCATATTTCCATTTGGTACGTAAATTACTTTTGTTATTAATGTTTTTAAGATTTATTACTAAAGACTCAACCAACATTTATTTTCATATGTGAATAGAAAAATAAGGTCAAAAAAAAAGCACTTGCATTGGCAGAGTTTAAGACTCCATGCCTAAGTAGAGGTGATGTGATGGCGTTTGACCAAATAAAGAACTTGCAAGCCAAAATTGGGAAGCTTCATGAAGCAGACGAAGATGAGACGGTTCAAAGCTTAAAGAGGAGTAGAGCCGGTACAAGAGATGCGAAGAGATCCGCAACCTAGTGACGAAGAGACACATGATGAAGCCGAGGATGTGCAACGTAGTGCTCGTACTCGTGGCGGTCGTGCTGGTCCTCGTACTCGTTATCCTTCGACCAAAAAAAGAGTTCGTCAAACTGATCGACATACCCCTCCTCCTTCTCCCTAACTCTATGTTTATTATAACAATTGCGTCAAACTGAGGTTTTTTTTTTGTGGGTGTATTATAACTTTACTTAGAATGTATGAGAAATTTTTTATCTTAAATTTGTCTAGTTAAATTTCATGTTTTATTTACAAAAATTTCAAGTTGGAAACTAAGCAAAGAAGAAATCAAGTCAAAAAACAAAACAAATGATTATTTACGGTTGGGTTTGGCTCAAAACCCAACCGTAAAACTGTCAATATGAAAAAATGTCATTTTTACGGTTGGGTCATTGAGTCAAAACCCAACCGTAAAACTGACATTTTTTTCATGCCAGACTTACGGTTGGGTTTTCAGCCAAAAGCCAACCGTAAAATTGAATATCATATTTACGGTTGGGTTTTGGCTGAAAACCCAACCGTAAATATGATATTCAATTTTACGGTTGGGTTGGAAAGCCTAAACCCAACCGTAAATATTCCTGGATCATTCAAAATTGAATTCTAGTACTTGTGTTGTTTTCAGTTTTTGTTTGTTTGAATGACCTAATTTACCTTCAATCTAGTTAAAATGATTGAATAAGTTTAAAATTTTGATTTTTAAACCCAATTTTGACCTTAAACTCAATGCTCCAAAGGATGTTTTACGGTTGGGTTTTCAGCCAAAACCCAACCGTAAATATTCCTGGACAACTAAAATTTGGATTCTAGTATTTGTGTTGTTTTTGGTTTTTGTTTGTTTGAATGACCCAATCTACCTTCAATCTAGTTAAAATGATTGAATAAGTTTAAAATTTTGATTTTTAAACCCAAATTTGACCTTAAACTCAATGCTCCAAAGGATGTTTTACGGTTGGGTTTTCAGCCAAAACCTAACCATAAATATTCCTGGACAACTAAAATTTGGATTCTAGTATTTGTGTTGTTTT
>JAJJMC010004269.1:37500-42539 GCA_023531435.1 Papaver californicum | reverse complement strand
AAAAAAAAAGGGTTTCGTTGGACTAAGAACGGGAAGGAAGAAAGCGAGTAGGTCTGCTAATTCCTCATCCTCAAATCAGTCCTTCCCACGGATATTGTCTCAAAAAAAAGTGATTGTAAGAGTAAAATCTTGATAGAATTCAAAAAAGCAGGTAGGAAATCCAGGGCAATAAAATGGAGAAAAAAACTTTCAAATTCTTAGGATTAAACAAAAGGATTCGCAAATAAAAGTGCTAATGCCACAACCAAGCCATAAATTGTTAAAGCTTCCATAAAAGCCAGACTCAGCAATAAAGTACCTCGTATTTTACCCTCCGCCTCTGGTTGTCTCGCAATACCTTCTACGGCTTGTCCCGCAGCAGTACCTTGACCAACTCCAGGTCCAATAGAAGCAAGCCCTACGGCCAATCCAGCAGCAATAACGGAAGCGGCAGAAATCAGTGGATTCATGGTAAGCTCCTCGCACCAAAATAAATAAATGGTTAATGATACAATCAACCAATAAATAATGCCTTATGATTCCATTACTAACATATATCCAATTGAAGTAATTATATTATTGAATCGTCAGAACTACTTCGATTTCTCGTTTTTAGTTCCCATCCATCGAGTCTTTATCAATTAGCAATCCATAAAGCTCTTCCATTTCTTAGTTCCAAAGCATTCTTTCAATTCTTCGTTATTTTTCTCTTCTATACTATATGCTCTTGGTTTCATGTGTTTATTCATTCGTCACAGACGAAATGGAAGGACTTCTATTGGAATCCTCATCGAAATTCAGAGTGGGATCGTAAAGGAAATAAGATCTATGGATAGTTCATATATAACTAGTCAATATCTAATATCACATATACATATGTTTCTTCCATAGTGTAAACCAACTATTGAATTCTCATCCTATATGCATTCGAATTCTAGAAAAAACATACACAACAATAGGTTTATAGCCATTACATATACCTAAGTCGATCCCCTAACCTATTTTTTATGAAGCCCATTTGTCACTTCCTCTTTGCCCTTTAGTTATCATTATCCCGTATGAATCCAAATGGGCGGGTTGGTTGGTTCATTATCATTAGCCCGAATCATTACATATCAATACAATATCAGGATTTGGTTGATGAAATTGCATGGAATTAATTCGAATTTTGGACAATCCTTGAATTAAAAAAATTTAAATGCCAATCCATCGTTCTATAGAAACATCGTTTTTTGTTTAATCACAATCAAAGTTAGATAGCATAACAATTTGGATTCAAATTATGAACCCTAATATAATTCTAATATTGTAATTGAATGAACAAATAGAAGTGGGGGTATGACATCAATCGGCCAAGAATCTTAGGAAAAAGATCTTTTAGATCTCTTTCCTTTATTTTAAATTCCCGAATATCAATCAGAAAAGCTAGTTAATGATGACCCTCCATGGATTCGCCTATATAAGCCGCGGCTAAAGTTGCAAAAATAAGAGCTTGAATCCCGCTTGTAAATAATCCAAGAAACATGACAGGTATAGGAACCACTGAAGGTACTAAAGAAACAAGAACAACAACTACTAATTCATCAGCCAATATATTCCCGAAAAGCCGAAAACTTAGTGATAAGGGTTTTGTGAAATCTTCTAGGATGTTAATTGGTAAAAGGATTGGAGTTGGTTGAATGTATTTACCGAAATAACCCAACCCTTTTTTGGTAAGACCCGCATAGAAATATGCCACGGACGTGAGTAAAGCTAAAGCAACGGTAGTATTTATATCATTCGTAGGTGCGGCTAACTCCCCATGAGGTAACTGTATTATTTTCCGAGGTAAAAGAGCCCCTGACCAGTTAGAAACAAAAATAAATAGGAACATAGTTCCAATAAAGGGAACCCAAGGACCATACTCTTCTCCAATCTGAGTTTTGCTCAAGTCTCGAATGAATTCAAGGACATATTCGAAGAAATTCTGACCATTGGTCGGAATAGTTTGTGGGTTCCGAACAGCTATAGCAGCTGAACCTAATAAGATAGCAATTACGACCCATGACGTAATAAGGACTTGGGCATGGACTTGGAAACCACCTATTTGCCAATAGAAATGTTGGCCTACTTCCACACCGGATATATCGTATAGCCCTTTTAATGTGTTGACGGAACATGGTAGCACATTCATATTGTCCTCTGGCAGAAATAGAACTAAAAAAGGAATTATTTTGATTCCACTATCTCTTTCTCAACTCGTCTACTTGAATCATATTTTTCGGATATCAAGTAATCACATAATATCCCCAGCTTTTTTATCTCTTTTTTGGTATTCAGAATATAGTAACCGATTCAAAAAATCTATGGAGTTCTCGAAGTAATTGACTTATCTTATTATTAATCAACGATTTGGGATATAGCTAGAACGGCCCTCACAAATGGCGAATACTAATTTGTTAAGGATTAATCGGATTGAAGCTATAGCGTCATCATTGGCTGGAATCGAAATATCTGCGAGATCCGGGTCACAATTTGTATCGATTAAACAAATCGTTGGAATTCCCAAAGTTACACATTCTCGAAGAGCCGTATATTCTTCTTGCTGATCAACGATGATTACAATATCAGGTAACCCCGTCATATATTTGATCCCACCCAGATATGTTTGCAAGTGATATAATTGTCTCTTCAACATTGCTGCATCTCGTTTCGGAAGGCGGTTGAGTCTTCCCTTCTTTTGTTCCGCTCTCAAATCCCTGAACTTATGAAGTCTCGTTTCTGTAGTGGACCAATTCGTTGACATGCCACCGAGCCATTTTTTATTAACATAATGACACCGAGCCCTTATTGCAGCCGATGCTACTGAATCAACTGCTTTATTTTTAGTACCAACTATTAAGAATTGCTTTCCTTTACTTGCTGCATCAAAAACTAAATCACAAGCTTCTGATAAAAAGCGAGCAGTTCTAGTAAGATTTGTAATATGAATACCTTTACGCTTTGCAGAGATGTAAGGTGCCATTCTAGGATTCCATTTCCTAGTACCATGACCAAAATGAACTCCTGCTTCCATCATCTCTTCCAAATTAATGTTCCAATATCTTTTTGTCATTTCTCCCCACGCTTCCCTTTTTTTTAAGAGATGAGATACCCTAAATACTAAATAAAGAATTGTTCCGATGGAACCTTTTACCAGAGATTGGCCGTTGATACACGGGCCAAGCCATAAATTCCTTTCTATTCACTATTATCTTTAGACCAGATAGTTTAAAGTTAAGTTAAAAGGATTAATCCGCTCTTAGGAATCATTAAATCCCGTAAATAATTGTTCTGATGGATCGTGGATATTCTTTGGGATGTAAGAATCAAATAATTCTTTGTGTTGGAACAAAATATCTCTAAACCCCCCTCGGAATAGGTTATTCTTTTTTAGTTCAAAAGGGATATTGCTGTGTTGCCTTGAATGATACACTAATCCTTTGAATCCGGTACCAACAGGTATCATCCCCCCCAGAACAACGTTCTCTTTCAGACCTTTCAACCAATCGATACGACCTCGTAGAGCGGCTTTTGCTAAAACTCGAGCAGTTTCTTGAAAACTCGCCTCGGATATGAAACTTTGAGTATTCAGAGACGCCCTCGTTATTCCCAATAAGACGGCTCTATAACAGATCGCTTCTTCCAAAGCTCGTCCCGTTCGTTCCGCTCGCAACAATCCAATAAGTTCTCCGGGTGAAAAAACATTAGACATTCCATCTTCCGAAACCAAAACTTTTGATGTTATTTGACGCACAATAATCTCGATATGCCTATTGTGGATTTGCACCCCCTGGGATCGATAAACTTTTTGAATCTTATTAACCAAAGAGATACGACTTTGTGCTATGGTTAACTCTGCGCCAATCAAAAACCCCCAAGGAATTCCAAGAATTCTTGTTATACGTTCGTTCCAACCTTCAACCCTTTTTTCTAGGTTCATTGATATTGAATCAAGCGAGCGCACTTCTAAAACCTGTTCCACTTTTGGAAGACCCTGCGTTATATCACCTGATCTCGATTTTTCATAGATAAATGTAACTAATGTATCTCCTTCAGAAAGGGTTTCACCATAATGTCCATGGACGGTTGCTCCTGGCGTAGCCAAGTAGGGTTTGGCCGATCTTATTACTAAAGAGCCAACACGAATAATTAGAACCTGACCCGCTTTGAGGCGGGGTCCATATTTGGATATACATACATTTTCACAAATAAATTGTCCAAGGTTAATTATTGTCGCTGTCTCTTCACAATAATCGTGCTGGAGAAAAAACCAATTCAAATTTAATGGATTCAAAATGATGTGACTTCCTAGATTGGGATTATAAATTCTCCCAGTTTCGTCCATTAAATAATATTTAAGTCCTTGGAAAGTCTGTTTTAAATTGTCAAGTAGCAAATATTTTTTTACCAAGATCTGATTATGAGTTATTAAATGATAAGAAGAAAAATTCACAAATTTAGGCACAATCCCTAAAGGACCCAATGAATTTCGAATGGAAATTAGGGGATCCCTTTTCATTGATTCTTTTGTTGTCACACTGTCATTATATTTAACACCGTTGAATGGACCCATTCGAGAACAATTAGATGATGACAAAATGATCAAAGGTTGGGATTCCTTATTTCGATTTACCAACGCACGAATAGTTCCTTGATGTTGGGTAAATGCTTGTTGAATCCTTGCCTTGGAATAAAACGAAAATGGATTGAGGTTAGTACGATCTGATCCATTATCCGGGATCCATATTAATCCTGCCCCCCTCCGATCATTTCTTTTTCTGGTATACGAAATAGGGGACTTCACTAAGTCCATTCTTATGAAATAGCGAATCAGGTTGTTTACCCTTACTTCAACAAAAGAAGCATGAACCTCCTCTATAGACGAACCTTTTTTATCTTGGTTCCAATTCAATACTAAACAAGTTCGAACTAATTGAATACTTGTGTGATAAATCCCTCGAATTGGTTTTCCATTTCCATAAAGAATATAATTGACAACTCGAAGTTGCACATTATCTCTTTCCTGCAACAGGTCGTGG
>JAJJMC010004269.1:25000-35000 GCA_023531435.1 Papaver californicum | reverse complement strand
CGAAGAGACCCGAATTCCCGCGGGTATCATATAATTACTTAACTTAGGTACCATAGGCAGAGGCCCGACAAAACCCTTGTATGGCTTCTTCAATTTCTCGATAAAACGAAATATGGCCAACGGTGGTTCGAATGTATATACAAAGAGTTTCCTTTTTTACACTTCTGACTATTAAATAGTGTCCATAAATCTCATGATAGGTTCCAAAAGAGTCATATTGAACTTCGATGGGAACTTCTCTCGATCCACTGACGCGTTGATCTAGTCGCCACCGGAGCCACAAAGGACTATCTAAATTTATTCGTTTCTGCCGATAAGCTCCAAGTGCATCATAGGAACTACAAAAATAGGGTTCTTTTTCTTTTGTATATTTATAGTTATTATCGTCAATTTTTTCGTTTTTATAGTTTAGGTGATTACATGGATTATACCTATTTGCACAAATACCTCGACGATTTCCAATCGTTAATACATAGAGTCCCATAAGCATATCTTGAGTTGGTATGGAAATGGGATCCCCAATAGCTGGAGACAAGAGATTCATATGAGAAAACATAAGTAAGCGAGCCTCCGCTTGAGCCTCCAAAGATAAAGGTACATGAACAGCCATTTGATCCCCATCAAAGTCTGCATTGAACCCCTTACGAACTAATGGATGTAAACAAATAGCACGTCCTTCCACTAAAATGGGTTGGAATGCCTGTATGCCTAATCTGTGCAGAGTGGGTGCTCTATTCAGCAATACAGGATGCCCTTGCATAACTTCTTGAAGTATTTCCCATACAATAGGTTCTTTTTCCCTTATTTTACTTTTAGCAACTCCTATGTTTGAAGCAACCTGCTGTCTGATTAGACCACGAATTACAAATGTCTGGAAAAGCTCTATTGCTATTTCGCGAGGTAATCCACATCGATGTAATGAAAGCGAAGGGCCCACGACAATTACGGAACGCCCCGAATAATCGACACGTTTACCAAGCAAAGTCTCGCGAAATCTTCCTTCTTTGCCTTCAATTACATCTGAAAAAGACTTATAAACTTTATTATGACCATCCCTCATTGGTTGTCCGCGGATCCCATTATCAAGAAGTGTATCCACGGCCTCTTGCACTAATTTTTCTTGACACATTACTAACTCCCCTGGCGTAGATCTACTTGTTGTTAATAGGTCGGTAAGAGTATTGTTCCGATAGATAACTCTTCTATAGAGTTCATTAATATCCGAACTCATCAGTTTACCCCCATCTATTTGAATGATCGGTCTCAATTCGGGGGGAAGGACTGGTAGTAGGCACAAAACCATCCATTCTGCTTCCACATTTGTTCGAATAAAATGCTTAGCTAATTCCATGCGTCTAACCAAAAAATCCTTTCTTCTTCCTATTTTTCTATCTTCCCATTCATTACCCGTGGGCCCTTCTTCCCCTAATTCTTTCCATTCTACCAATGAACAATCTGTAATAAGTCGCAAATCCAGATCGGCTAATTGTTCTCTGATAGCACTTGCTCCAGTAGAGATTTCTCGATTTCGAAATGTATCGAAGCCTTGAGTAGTAAAAAAAAGTGGGATGCTGTATTTCCAAGATTGGATTTCATATTCGAATGAACCTCGTAATCGTAAGAAAGTAGGTTTTTTAGCTACGGTCCTAGCAAAAGAAAAATTGGGATAGGTTCCTTATAGTATAGGATTTCCCCCCTTAAAAATCGGACGCGAGGGTTTCCTCTCATCCGGCTCAAGTAGTTACATCAAATAAGGGGTTCTCGTTTAAAATTTTTTTTTAGAAAACCCCCAACGATCTACTCCTTACTCAAGTTCCCAATCAGGACCAACCAACATTTCAATGAAATGAAATGTGAAATTCTTGAGTAGTCTACCTCCCTTCGAATACCAAATCCCTTTTAAAAGAATACCTTGGAACTCATAAGGGATTTACTTGTCTATGTATCATTCCATTCGATCTTTTAGGCCCCTACTTAACCTCGACGGTTATGACATGATGCCCTTAAAGCCTATACGCGATGAATAGGCCCTTGTAACCATGTCATATTTGCTTACTAGAACATAATTTCTTTCTAAAACAAATGGAATGGCTAATTCCACGAAAGAAGTCTTTTTCACGAGGTACAACTAGCAATTCCTATTTTTCTGTTACGGAATCGACCATAGATCAATTCCCTTTTTTGGAGTATTAAATACATCCATAATTCTGAGCTTCATGTTACTCCTACCACGAGACATGTCAGAGTCAGGGCATCCCAATCGGAGTGAATGGGATGACAGTTTCTTAGTCCCAATCTGTAAAATAAGAATTTTGATCAAATCACACATCGCAGTATACTAGGCCTTCTAATTCTTTAAGAGGTTTATCTAAAAGATTCGCGATATAACTAGGAAGACGTTTCAAGTACCACACATGAGTTACTGGGCATGCCAGTTTGATGTATCCCATTTGATATCTTCGTATCCGAGAATCAACAAACTCGACTCCGCATTGTTCACAAAATTTCGGGTCTTCTTTTTCATCTCCGATTACTCGATAGTTTCCACAGGCACAAATTCCACTTTTTATAGGCCCAAAAATTCTTTCACAAAACAATCCATCTTTTTCCGGCTTATTGGTTTTGTAATGAAAAGTATAAGGTTTTGTCACCTCTCCAACAACCTCTCCATTGGGTAGTATTTTTTTGGCCCAAGCGCTTATTTGTTCAGGAGAAACTGATCCAATTCGAAGGTGTTGATGTTTATACCGGTCGATCATAGAAGAAAAATTCTGATTCATTCCGATCAAGCTTCCTTCCTTTGAATCTGGAAGTTCTTCTCAGATACAAGGAAATGATTCAATTCCAGAGCCAAAGATCGTAGTTCTCGAACGAGCAATCGAAAGGATTCTGGAGCATCCTCAGGTTTAGGTATTGTTCCTCCAATGATCGTAGTACCAAGTACTTCCTGACGAGCTCTAATATGATCAGATTTATAAGTAAGCATCTCTTGTAAAATGTGAGCAACACCAAACCCCTCTAGAGCCCAAACTTCCATTTCTCCTACCCGTTGTCCCCCTTGCTTAGCCCTTCCCCTAAGGGGTTGTTGTGTAACAAGCGCATAATGCCCGCTGGAACGCCCATGAATTTTATCATCAACTTGATGAATTAATTTTAGGATATAGGACTTTCCTATTATAACAGGTTGTTCAAAAGGATCTCCCGTTCTTCCATCAAATATTCTGCTTTTTCCCGGATACTCGGGTTCAAATACCCACGGATTCGCTGTTTGCTTACCGGCTTCATATAATTCAGAAAACACGAGTTTTCTAGAAGCCTCTTGCTCATATCTCTCATCAAAGGGTGCTATTCGATAATGCCTGTCTAGCAGATCCCCCGCTAACCCGAGCGAGCATTCAAATATCTGTCCTACATTCATTCGTGAAGGTACTCCTAATGGATTGAAGACCATATCAACAGGCGTTCCGTCTTGTAAATACGGCATATCTTGTCTAGGCAAAATTTTGGAAATGATACCTTTATTCCCATGCCTTCCAGCAACTTTATCCCCTACTTTGATTTCACGTTTCTGTGAAATATATACACGAATCATTTCTGGATTATAACTGGAACCCCCCTTTTTCTGGATCCATCTCACATCAATAACTCGACCTCTGCTACCTATAGGTAATTTTAGACAAGTTTCCTTTGCAGTGGATACTTGAATACCAAGTATAGCCCGTAATAATCTATCTTCCGGGGCATATGATGATTCTTTCGTGATCTGAGGCGTTAATTTACCTACTAAAATATCACCTGTTTCTACCCAAGACCCCAACATCACAATTCCGTTTCTATCTAAATTCCGGAGTAAGTGGGCTTCTAAATGTGGTATTTCATTAGTTATCCTTTCAGGGCCTTGACTTGTCACATGAGTCTGAATTTCATATTTCCGTATATGAAAAGAAGTATAAACATCGCCATATACTAGACGTTCACTAATAAGTACGGCGTCTTCAAAATTGTAGCCTTCCCATGGCATATAAGCTACTAATACGTTTTTTCCCAAAGCGAGTTCGCCACCAACAGTAGCAACACCATCTGCTAAAATTTGTCCCTTTTTAATGCAGTTACCCCGTTGAACTTGGGATTTTTGATGCATACAAGTATTTTTGTTGGAACGTTGATACATAACCAATGGAATGCTTAGAGTGTCTCCATTACCTGAGAAAACGATCTTGTCAGTATCGGTAGAAACTACTTTTCCCTCGTGTTCTGCTATAGCGGAAACTCCTGAATCTAGAGCTACTTGGCGTTCCAACCCAGTTCCAACAATGCACTTTTCGGACCGAGAAAGCGGAACTGCTTGACGTTGCATATTAGAACTCATTAAAGCCCGATTCGCGTCATTATGTTCGATAAAAGGAATAAGGGAAGCGCCAATAGAAAAATATTGGAAGGGAAAAATGCTTCGAAGATGAATCTGTTCCCATGCAATAGTCAGGTATTCTTGACGGTATCGAGCTGGAACAACCTGTTCTTCTTGAATGCCCTGATTCAACGCCAAAGAATTTCCTGCCGACACCATATAGTATTCATCTCTGCTTGGCGATAAATAAACTACCCGTACCCCTTTGAATCTCTCATCAATTTCAAAAAACGGACTTTCTAGCGACCCCCAATGACCAATCCTAGCATGAATAGCTAAGGATCCAATAAGTCCAACGTTGATTCCTTCAGATGTGTCAATTGGGCAAATACGGCCATAGTGACTAGGATGGATATCTCGGATCCGAAAACTAGCAGTTCGACCTGTCAATCCTCCAGGACCTAAATAACTCAATTTTCGCCCATGAACTATTTGTGTCAATGGATTAGTTCGATCCAAAACATGAGATAAGGGGTGTAGACCGAAAAATGATTCATAAGTGGTTGTTAATGGAGTGGATGTTACTAAATTATGGGGAGTAGGTATAAATTTATGCCTAATAGCTCCACATATAGTTCCTCGAACCACATTTTCTAAACGAACCAGAGCCAATCCGAATTGGTCTTGTAACAGATCCGCTACAGAGCGAATACGTTTATTTTTCAAGTGATTCATATCGTCAAGTGTACCCATTCCAAATTTCATTCCGATCAAATGATCCGCATCTGCCAATACATCTCGTGGTAACAAAAATGTATTGTTCTGAGGTATATCAAGATTAAGTCTCCGGTTCATATTTCGTCGACCAATCCTTCCTAATTCACATCTTTGTTGAAAAAATTTTTTTTGTAATTCCTTACATAAGGACTCAGAAAATACCGGATCCCCGCCGACACAAGCAAACTGTTGATAAAATTCCAAAATGGCATTTTCTTTTGACCCAATCTTTTTTTTCTCCTTATCGTTCGGGAAAGACAAGAAAATTTCAGGGTAGCAAACATTATCTAGAATTTCTCTTAGATTCGAACCCATAGCTGATGATAGAACTAGAATAGATATTTTTTGTTTCCGACTCACACGAGCCCATATCCTTGCTTTTCGATCAATCTCTAATTCTGATCTTCCTCCCCAATCGGATATTATGGTGGCGGTATAGACCGAAATTCCGTTATGGTCCAATTCTGAACGGTAATAAATACCGGGGCTTTGCAATATTTGATTGATTACAATTCTGTATATTCCATTTACTATAAAGGTTCCCAGGGAATTCATTAGAGGAATGTTTCCAATAAATATGGTTTGTTCTTGTATATCCCTACCGGTTTTCC
The DNA here is from genome assembly GCA_023531435.1 of Papaver californicum. Taxonomy (NCBI): domain Eukaryota; kingdom Viridiplantae; phylum Streptophyta; class Magnoliopsida; order Ranunculales; family Papaveraceae; genus Papaver; species Papaver californicum. Next base: position 29,264 of record JAJJMC010004269.1, on the reverse strand, counting down.
AAATTAATCCCGCAGGTACATATAATTCAGAAGAATATGTCAATGATTCATACACAGCATCTCTTTCTTTTATCAAGGGTTCTACCAATTGATAAGTTTCCACAAATAATTGAAATTCAATTTCTTGATCTATATCTTCAATTTTTGGAAATTTATAAAGTTCTTCCATCAAGCCCTGATCAATGAACCTACAAAACCCCTCAAATTGTATCTGACTAAACCCAGGTATTGTAGACATTCCCTCATTTCCATCCCGGAGCATCTTAAGCTTCCCATTTATAGCAAAATCCCATTATTGGCTCATTCTTCATCGAACCATATGGATCGATCTAGCAATGATGGAATGTATATTCTGTTTACTGAATCACATGAAATTTTACCCAACTTCATACCATTGAGCGGAGCAATAAGGAGAATTTTCTACTCAAATTAGAATTTGCAACAGGATAAAACATTCCTGGAATCATAATTATGCCGATTATACTTTTTTTAGAGTCTTGTATAGAATATCAAAAGGAATCCAATTTCTACCTATTATTATGATATTACAATCCGGTTGGGTACCAGAAAAAGAAATGATTCAAGGTTTGATCTGTTCTCTATGAATGAGAGAAAAAAAGAAAAAAGGAAGCACGATAATTCCTTATAGACATATATGGCTAAGATACCTGATTAGGATATCTTTGTAACAATCTCTGTTCCGGGGTTTACATATATATATAATTGTTGTTATAATGTAAATTTAATTGAAAAAGATTGATTATTGAAAAGAATTGATACTGATAAGTTGTGTATCAACTTCATTTTGATGCCGTTGTTAAGGAAACGAAATTGGAGTTCCAAGAACTCTTCATGAATTCAAGTCAATAGTTAATGGTTCCTATTTGCCCTGCATTTTTCATTCTGTAACTGAAAAAGCACATTCGCTTTTGAAAGATAAAAAAAGGGGGAAGTTTTTAGGTGTTGTTTATTTTGAGATTTGAGATACCATACAATCAATCGAAGGGAATCAACTGGGTTCAAAAAAAAGGGTTTTTTAGGTTTAGGAAAGGGATAAAGACAATGAGATTCAAGAAATAATAAAGAAGAGAGCGTTCCCTCTATTTTATATCCGTTTGGCGGCATGGCCGAGTGGTAAGGCGGGGGACTGCAAATCCTTTTACCCCAGTTCAAATCCGGGTGCCGCCTCATCTACAAAAACCGAGAAATACTTTCTTTTTTTGCTCAGCAGAAGCAATAGATTCGAGAGGAAACCAAAAGGAAAAAACCCTCTTTTGAAGAGATATGGGGTAGGTAGTGATCTACCTTGATTGTATATTTTATGCTTTTTGCTTATGAAGGTCAACAAAAGAAACTAAACAATAGGCCTTACTATTCCTACATCTTCCATTAAAGAGGATTTCCTTGATAATACAAAGAAAGTCCCTGTGTATCTTGCTTGTGGTTAATCCTTCCCTTTTCTACCAGAAATCATATAGGAACTTGTTGTGGGTGGATTTTTTGGATTGTTTGATCAATAGCGTTTGGTCATAATCCCTTTTTGACTCTGCACCATAGATTCCACTATTATTAGTGATCAATAATGGACGAATTCCTTCATATTCATAGAGATAGGGGACATAATTCACATGGATATAGTAAGTCTTGCTTGGGCCGCTTTAATGGTAGTCTTTACATTTTCCCTTTCACTTGTAGTATGGGGAAGAAGTGGACTCTAAAAGCACTACTAATTGAGTTGAGTAATCAAACTGTAGCCATTTTTTCATATATCGTAAAGGGATTTTAAATATGAAATTTCCATTTGCAAATTATATTGAATTACAGTAATGGACTATATGAAAAAAAACCTTTCAATCAAACAAAAAAATAGATGCAAGGAAGAACTAGAATTGGGGTGTTATTTACATGATGTACATCACATATATGAAATTTATAGATATGTACATATATGAAAATACAAGATACATATTGTAGATTAATCTAGATGAAGCCTATCCCTCTTTATACAGTACCAGTACAACTTGAGACAATACAATAATAGAAAGTATGGTAGAAAGAAATTGATATCTTTCTACCATACTACCGGATCTCATATACTGCTGATTCTAGTCCGCCCATTTCATTTAAGACGTGGAATGAAAATACCTTTCATTTCTTCAATCATTGATAAGAATAAAGAAGTCAAGCTTCATTCGAATCAATTATTTTGACTGACTGTTTTTACGTAGATGATAAGTAAAAAAGCAGTAGGAACTAGAATGAACAGCGCAGTAGCAATAAATGCGAGAATATTTACTTCCATAATCCCATCGTTTTTTACTTCACAATAACTCGGGATCTAATCCCATAGAGATGATAAATCTTCTCCTCTAAATTCAATGAAATGAATTGCATCCCAATGTTATTTGATATTGAATCGGATCAATATCATGAATAACAATATCTGAGCTTTCAGATCGATTCATTGTCGAGAATTGAATAGTATAACATAGGAGGATCTTTTATCCATAACGAATTAAAAAAGGAATTCTTGATACAACAAAGAATCCCTTTTCGTTTTTCATTCTTTTCTATAACCTACCGTCTTCCGTATACAACCAGCTGATGAGGTATCATCTGACCCGTCTTCCATTTCAATTGGTCACAAACCCAAACAGTAGAAATGAAATGGAAAAAAGTGAAGTTCGAAACTCATTTAGTTTGTTATGATCTAAATTTCTTGGAAGACAAAGAGGTGTAATAAAGATGGATTCGGGTATAAAAGATCTCGTTTTTTTAGAAATGTACTTTTTTGGAGTTTACTCTTGCTTCGATAGGACCCCTTCATCAAAGAAAAAACAGGAGAAGAAATATTATTAATTTCTTTATTAAGCGGGGTAGGGCAGATCTTTCTTTGATCTCTCTTTTTTTAAAATAAAAGCTTCTTTCGTTGGATTGAAACCGGAACATATATCATATCCGAAATTCGGTATGGAAGTGAGATAGATAGATTGTTTCCAATTAGGAATTGCGGTTCCCAAAAATAGGAGCTAGAAAATAAGGAGGTGGTTTTAATAGAATCTGAAAAGGATTCTGGCGCGCCAACTATGTTAAGGTCAAGTTAATTTTGTATCACACAATGAAGGAATTCAATTTGTAGGTATGCTCTCGGGAACCGGGTGGGTATTATATTGAATTCCATGGATCAGAACCAATAGAAAAAGGAAAACCTGTGCGGTATCTCTTGAAATCCCGAATAGGACCCTACCACCAATTGTACCAATCTAGCTCTCCCCACGAATCAGTACTAGTCGAGAATTAATGAAAATTCTTGTATTTCTTCGATGATAAAAAAGACCTCCGGCGGAAATTAGATCTTGTTTTCAGTCCTCCCTCTTCACCGAAAATAGAGAAATGAGTTGACGGATTCATCGGATCCTAGGTCGGGACTGACGGGGCTCGAACCCGCAGCTTCCGCCTTGACAGGGCGGTGCTCTGACCAATTGAACTACAATCCCAGGGAAATAAGATGTAAAGGATACATATTCTTATTATTAAATTCATAGCATATTTCTATTTAGAATCGCTGTATTGTAACAGAGATAGAAGCGATATGTTGATATTCATATGGGTATGGGCTTTAGTGAGAACGGCACGTATTACTAGTAGTCAAATCATTTCATAATAAATAAAAAAGAAAAAGTCTTTTTTTCTTTACCCCTCCCTTAGAAATTAAGGGTACAGACCAGATCATTAGAAAGTAGAATCTATGGGAACAAAAAAATTAAGGATATAGCATAAAAAAGTCTTCGTTTCTTTGTCTGGTTTCTGGAGGCAAAATTTTTTCTATTATCTCATGATGGATCGGCGGATTTTTGGGCCGAGCTGGATTTGAACCAGCGTAGACATATAGCCAACGAATTTACAGTCCGTCCCCATTAACCACTCGGGCATCGACCCAGGAAGAATCCATTTTAGACTTATGGATAAATCCATGATCAACCTCCTTTCGTAGTACCCTACCCCCAGGGGAAGTCGAATCCCCGCTGCCTCCTTGAAAGAGAGATGTCCTGAACCGCTAGACGATGGGGGCATACCCGCCGGATCGCCTACTATACTCATAGTATGAACAGTTTTTTGTAATTGTCAATATAATGTAATGCTATGGCTAAATACGAAGAATATTTTCTGCTTTCATGATTCCATCTAATTTCTTTTTTCTATAAAAATTGCAGGGTACGTGTCGAATCTGTTCATCAATGATTCGATGAAATATCTTGGATCT